>JAQQPU010025015.1:0-12285 GCA_029168905.1 Artemia sp. Kazakhstan ARC1039
ATCGATGCTGATTTGTGGTAGTTTCACGCTTGGTAGATTATTTGATTATATTTTTGCTCATTTTTCGTTTAATGGAGTTCTTTACTTTTCTTTGAAAAACTTATTTTGTGGAAAAAGTTTTTTTAATTAATTTCTGTTCGTTTTATATTGACACAATCTTTTTAGGGAAAAAGAAAATAATTCTTTAACTCTTTTTGTTTTTTAAGACTTCATAGTTTTGCCTGCTATTTGTATGCTGGAGAAAAATGTTCAGCAATTTTTAACAACATACACCCTTTTAAAAATTTGGACAAAAATAGTAGTGTTTAATTTAGTTTCATACCTCCTCTAGTTCACCTGAAATAGAAAACTTGATACCATTCGCAAAAAAGATCTGTCTACTTCCTTTGATAGCTTGGATACACTTACGCTATTTTGATTTGGTTAAATTTTAAGAGCAGAAGTAGCCCCGAAAGTTTGAACATTATACCCTCAGTCGTTCTTGGGATACTGCTGAGATGCCTTATTGGGAATTAGCATTAACGCAGTGCATTTTGATTTAATCTTAGGCAACATTTAGTTTTTAAACATAATGGACAAATGGGAGGGTGGGCGTGGGATGAGGACTAGTTGGCCTCCAATCACTTTCGACAAGTAAAAAGGGCATTAGTCCTTTCTATTTTCAATCGAATGAGCCTTTTTCGAAGTTCCTATGACAACTCCTTCGATACGAAGCGCCCTGGTCTGAACAAAAATAAGAAAACACTAATAATACATTGTACCAACATCGATCTTTACTATAAAAATGTTAAGCCGTCCAATCACTTTCGACTATTAAAAAGGGCACTAGCCCTTTCAATTTCTAATCGAATGATCCCTTTTTGAGTTTCTAAGACAACACTCTCTATAAACACCTTATATGCCCCCAGGGCACAACTTACAACCCTTACCCTGAGAGCTGTGGGGGATTATCATCCTCTTAGATATAATTTCTGGACCTCTCAACTACTTTGAACAAAATGGCTATCTCAAAATTTTGGTTGGATGTGTTTGGATAAATGTTGGGGGTGGAAGGGGTGTTAGTTGCCTTCCAATCACTTTCGACTATTAAAAAGGGCACTAGCCATTTCAATTTCCAATCAGATGAGCCCTTTTTGAAGTTTCTACGACACCGCTTTCTATTATTGGATGTGTTTGGGGAAATGTGGGCGTGGAAGGGGTGTTAGCTGCGTTCCAATCACTTTCGACTATCAAAAAGGGCACTAGCCATTCTAATTTCCAATCGAATGAGCCCTTTTCGAAGTTTCTACGACAACTCCTTCGATACGAAGTGCCCTGGTATGGGAGAAAAAGAAATAATACATTGTGCCAACATCGTTCTTTACTTAGGCAGTGCGATTGCGCTGCCTATGATATTAGCCGCAACCACGTGCAGAGATTAATGTCTTATTTTTTATGTACGAGCGCTAAAGTCAAAACTTTTTCCGACCACGACGTCTGCAGTGCTTTTGATTTGGGCGTCCATGGGCAACCACTTGTTTCTGCCGTTAAGAGAGGTTTTGATGAACCAGCTATTGCCACTTTTAGACACATGTATTCTAAGTTGAAGGTTGGAGTAAAGGTAGTAGATACCCGACTTTCGCTTGTCTATTATGTCCCTTGCCAGTGTAAAAAGGCATTTGCCAACGCGCTCTATCATCACGGCCTCTTTATATTAGCATTTTTACATCCTCAGAAGCCGGATTTCACTAAAAACGTATTTTACTTTCCAAGGGGCTTATTTGTTTCTTTTAATTATGTGGGTGACATTTTGAATCTGATCAGATGTGTGTGGGACATACAGAGTAAATTAATTATTTTTTTTAACGAATATATGACCGTAAACATAGAATTCCCCTCCAGGAACAGCGTGGTGGTTATTTTTAACGATCGTCAGAAAGAGTCAGCACCTGTTACATTTACAGTAGTAAGTAATCTAGATGCCACCGCAGCATCAACACTGATTGCCATTTGTGTTTAACCTTAACTTTGTACGGTTCAGTAAATAGTTTAAAACAGAAAATTAGAAGAGCGTTTGAGATGGTTCTGTCTTGCAGGGGCCCATATAAACATCGCATTTTGGTGCGAATTAATATGTACGAAGCAATGGTCAATTTTGTGTAGATGTTGTCTTTCTGTCCTCAAAGTTTTATTCTGTTGCCATTATTGTGTCGACCATTCGATTCAGTTGCGACCAATTTAAGATGTTTTAATTTTAAATGTTCGTTCATTCGTTGTATTTTTTTTATTTTCTGTAGTAACGTTCTCACCACCTTGTACGGTTATTGGTATATAGCAATTTTAAATTGATAGGTGATAAGATTGAGTATGACAATTGCTAAGTATTAAAATTCGTACATTCATTCACTCTATATTCAGGCCTCAATTCAAATGTTTTTGATTTCAGCAGGCTTTATCAGGCTTTATCAAATCAGGCTTTATCAAATCAGGCTTTATCAGGCTTTATCAAATCAGGCTTTATCAAATGTTTCTATGCAAATAGTCCATCAATTGCTGTCCAGCCCTGATTACATTGAAGTGAATTTAACCCTTTCCGGATTTAAGTTTTTGTCCTTATGAGTAAACAGAGAAAACAATTCAAGTTGATTATGGAAAGTATTTGAATTAGGATAAGCATCTATAAACTTTTATTTTCCGTTTCAGCTTTGTGGATATCTAGTTTATTGGGCTTTTGGAACCCCAATATTTCCCTTGTGCGATGCAAACGCCTATGTTATAGCGCCTTTTACTCCGTCTTCAGCGTAAGTAGCTTTCGTTTTTTGTCGTAGTTTATTCATTTGTAGTCCTCCCTAGGTCCCCCCCCCCATTTTTTTCAGACTTGTAAAAACGTACCGAAAATGCATAGGCCTATAAAAAAACTTTCGATGCTTTTTTTTAAGTTTTTGTACCCCCCCCCCCCCGAACAAAAATCTTGGGTACAGCCTTGACTGTCGGTATGAATTTCGGAAAAGAAATTAAGTGATGGGGATAAGGAGAAAGAAATAGAGCACTTATCAGTCAGAATGGATTTATCAATTTTTTGTGATGAAATAAAAATAGCAGAACAACGACGCAAAAAAAGAAAAATACTTTTATTTCTTTTCAAGTCTTTTTCTTTCTTTTTTTTCTTTTCTTTTTTTGTTACATGCTAATCTTCTGTGGTAGAAGCAAATCTTAATAAATTAGAACCACGGTAAACCTTTGTGCTTTAAAGTTTTGAAAAGGATATTTTAATCATTAAATGAGAAACTTCGCTTTAGCAAAAATTAGATTTAAAAGGAAAATAAAAACTTTGACTGAGAACCGGAAACAATTAAAACCGCTGAAAGTGTAGTTTTACTCAGCAGAACTAGAAAAACCAAAGATTCCAAGATTTAATAAAGCGTAAGTTTAATTGGAGGTCTAAATTTCTTCGGATACTTTCAATTTTCTGAAAGTAAGTACAGCAAAATATTCAGGACCAAGTTAGGGCTCGGAATCTCCCGGGTGTATGTGTGTGTGTGTGTATTTTTCCTTATATAAAATCTGTAAATATTTGCTGTAAAACAGTAAAAATCATATTGAATTGCAAACAGAAATGTTGCACAACGAAATATGCGGTTAGAAGACAAAGCAAAATTATAATTGAATGAAGAAACGTGTTAGTTTTGGTGTGTATGCGAGTCTGTGATTGATAAACAGGAAGAGGAATTAATATTTAGTATATATGACACATGCAAAATTACACAAGATGACAAATAACTCTGAACAGCTGAAGAAAAAGGCCTGGAACAAGAAACGGCAGCAAATCACATTGAATAACAAACGAAAATGTGACTTAAAACCAAAGAATAACATGATAATTATGCTGTAGATATTTCCCAAAATTACAATTGAAAAAGGAACGTCTTATTTTAGTGCTTTTAAAGAATAAGCAGGAAGGGGAAATTGAACTAACGACAAAATTTCTTAATCCAACTGAACTTGTTGATTTGCATCCCTATGTCTTGGAACTAAAGAATAAGACTATCAGTATGCCAATACGTATTTTTAGATATTTCAGAGGGTATAGGCATTGTAACATTCCTGGTTGTTGCTGAATTACACCCAGCCTTTGCTCTTGCAAGTTTTTTCTATTATTGTAATTCTAGATCTGATGTTCTACCTGAAATTTTAATTTTTACTCTTAATAAACCCTTTTCATTGTTCTCCGAGTTCACTTTTGGTTAATATAGGTTTGTTGATTGAATGTGATAAATCAACCTTAGAATATGTTTTAAAGAACTAAATTTTGGAGAAGTTGTATAGACGGCAAAGCTATTACTTAGAACTTTGTGGGACTAAAAATAAGGGTTTGTAGAAAATGCTGAGAGGGGAGCCTTGAATAGTAAACTTTTGAAGCGACTAGGTTTTCATTAGTGTAATATCGTATAATATTTTAATTAACTTCGATCTTGAAACTTTTCTTAATGTCCATCCAGCGTTGCTTGTCTAAGTATTTATAAGTGTTTTCTATCAATATAATTGTAGGTCTGGTAGATTAGCTGAAAAGTTTTCTGAAGAGTTTCCTGGGTGCTCTTTTATCAAGGTACTAAGTGAGTATGCACTTCCAGTGAGTATTGGGGAAAAAAGAACTCCTTTCCAAACACAAGAAGAGGAGGTAAGAGCTAACAACTTTTTACTTTGTGGCCTCTGTTTTTACCGAAAACTGAAAAAAATAGAATTTGGAGAAAAAAGATCTCTGATAGTTAACCGTGACTCTTGTCAAATGTTCCGAGACGAACAGCTATGCATCATTCTTTAAAACTGGTGGAAAAAGCAACATACGTCCTTGCAATAAACTGTTTGGAAAATTCTGTTGACTGTTTTGTTTGTACCAATTGACAGACAAAAACTATTAACTACTTTAAGTAAAATTTTCTTACAGTTGAAACATTGTTTCAGAAAGCTGTTGGCGGATTTTTAGTAGGAAATTGAAAAATGCTAATAGGTGATTTTTGTTTTTATAGTGTTCTGTTGCTTTTTTATTTTTAATGTTCAAGTCTGAAAAAAGGAATAGAATTCATGCCATTTAGATAGCTTGTGCTATAGTTTTATTGACAATTCTGTTGACAGTTTTGTTTGTACCAATTGACAGAGAATCACTATTAACTACTTTAAGTAAAATTTTCTTACAGTTGAAACATTGTTTGAGAAAGCTGTTTGAAATACCTGTTAAAATTGAAGCTCATTTTATATTACTTATATCATTTTATATAGTATATATTGTTATTTATATCAGTATCAATTCATATCATTTATATTATTACTTGTTGTATGTTTTTTTGCTATGATTGTTTATTTAATTTCTGGTCGTTTTGAGTTTGAATTTTAACAGGTATTTCTATCTGCTGATCTTAAGTTTAAAATGGCCTTTACTTTTCTTTGAAAAACTTCTTTTTCGGAAAGTTTTTTTTTTAATTATTTTTTTTCGTGTTGATTGCAAAAAGTTTCCAAGTTTATAAAATTCCTTATTTCAAAATCAAGCCTTTTTTTTCAACATCAAATGTTCATCAAAGTATCACATCTAGTATCAAAGTAAAAAAAATGGGTCTGTGTCAACCTTGGAGTTCTTATTATCTGATGTTTGAACTATTTTTAACAAAATGGCTGTCTAAAGATTTTTATCGGATGAGTCTGGGGAAAAAGGGCACAGGGGGGGGGGGGGTCTAATTGCCCTTCGATCTCTTTTGACTCTTTAAAAGTGAACTAGAACTTTCCATTCTAGAACTTCAATCAAATGAGCCCTCTCTGAAGTTTATACGAGCATCTTTTCTATAAGAACCATATATGCCCCCATGGCATAATTTACAATACCTGTCCCCGGGCTCTGGGAGGTTGTGTCGATCCCCGAGTTTTAATATCTGATGTTTGAACTATTTTTAACAAAATTGTCACCTCAAATTTTTATCGGATGGGTTTGTGGGAAAAGGCGTGGAGGGGGAGGAGCTAGTTGCCCACCGATCTCTTTCGACTGTAAGAAAGAGAACTAGAACTTGTAGTTTCCAATTAAATGACCCCTCTCTGAAGTTCATACGAGCATCCCTTTCATAAGAACCATATACGCCCCCTGGACATAACTAACAACGCCTGTCCCCCAGGCCCAGGGGGGTTGTGTTGACACCGGAGTTTTGGTTATTTGACCTTTGAACTTTTAAAAAAAAATGGCTATCTCAAAATTTAAATCGGATGGGTTTTGGGAAAAGGTGTTAGGGGGGGGGCTAGTTGCTCTTTGATGTCTTTTGACTATTAATAACTGAACTAGAGCTTTCAATTTCCAATCAAATGAGTCCTCTCTGAAGTTTATACGAGCATCCCTTCCATAAAAACTATATATTTATTTAATTTTATTTATTTATTTATTTATTACCCGTCAAAAAAAGGTACAAAAGACGGAGTATCACTAAAAGAGAAAAAAACACACACAAAAAATAAATTACAACACATTACACATAATCGAACAAATTACAAAGACGAGAAACAAAAACTCAATTATACACTGCACTGCAGGTATTTAAGAAATTTTACATTTTAAACTCCCAAGTACTGAAGAAACATAAGCAATATGATTGATAACTTCAACTAACCTAACCTAACCTACAGCAAAATACTTGATAACTTCAATTCATAATCAACAGACTCAATCAACTAGTCTAAATATGATACGAGACGGTAAAAAGACTAAATATGATAAGAGATATGCAAATAAAATTAAATGGACAGGGATTTACTGCCTTAGCAAACGGTACCAAGGATGGGAAGATACTTTCTCGTTGTACCGTTTAATTTGTTCAATTATAGCTACCGTTGGGTCCGCAATTTTAAAATTTTTAACAAGGCGCGAATTTCTTGTCCACGGCGGGAGCCGCAACAAGAACTTCGCATACTTAAAAAACGCGGATCTGAGCTTTCTTTTCTCTGGCTCGGGAAAAATTCTCCAAAACGGGCTTATATACAGGAAATGGGGAAGGGATACTGCCTTATAAAGTCGAGCCAGAATTAAACGGTTGAAACGAATTTTAGATGAGACTACTCTACTGTAAGCAAAAGCCAGGCGTTTACGGAGATGATCAATAAGAAGGGAGCGGGTAGTTTTTAGATCCTTTCCAATTGGTAAACCAAGGTAAATAATTTTCGAGACAGGGGCTACAGACAGTTCTCCCAGCCTCAGAGACGAGACCTCTTCTTGGCGCCAGTTGAACAGAAGAATATCCGACTTCTGTGGGTTAAATTCAAGACCAATGCGACTGTAATTTGATTGTAGTGTGGAGAAGGTGGTCTCTGTACCTGTGACTGTGCGGCTGGGGTTCAGAATGTCATCGGCGTAAGCTATCATTGTAACGTCTATGCCACGAGCTATGCATGTTGTCTCGTTAGTAGACTGTGGTTCAATAATACAATTATTAAAGGCACAAGGAGATGTGACTGATCCTTGTCGAGCACCCTTTTTTTACTGGGACCACAGGATTCCCTCGGTAGGACAGCATCACGTCTGGTGTATATTCAGTGAGGGATCGACCATGGCCAGGAAGTAGGAGTTCAGCCTGTAGGTGGTCGTACATATCTTTAATGGGTAGTAGGATGTCCTTCTGTACACCTCTCTTTCCCATATCCAGAATGAGCTGGTCATGGAGAAGTGAGTCGTAGGCACGGCAGACGTCATGTAGACCTATAACAATGGACTCTTTTGATTCATCAGCGTCAATCAAGACTGAAGCCAAAGCAGAAAAGGCGTGGCCGCAACCAAGACCCCTCTGGAACCCAAACTGGGAAGGGGGAGTCCAGCATTTTTCCTGGATTTCATCAATGACCAAAAATTCGAAGATTTTGCAAAGCGTTGGTGCTACTGTGATCGGTCTGAACGAAGCACATTCCGAAGTATTTTTTCCTTTCTTCAGGACTGGCCTAAGCGACCCAGTACTGAATGCCGATGGTACGAGTCCAGTAGTGAAGATCATCTGAAAGAGAAGAGTTAGGTGCCCCATGAAAGTTGGGCTGCAATGGCTAAGGTGAAGGGCGGATACACGGTCAATGCCAGTCGACTTCTTCTTTTTCAACCGTCGGACCGCGGACGCAACCTGTGATTGGGTAACTATGAAATCTGTATCTGGAATTGATGAGAGGAGGGATGAAAGCTTTTCTTGAACAGAAATGTTAAGATCATGTTTTGGGGCTGAAAACTCATCAAGGTAATAGTTTATCCATGTTAAAGATGGGATATCTGACTCGGGACCCGCTGACTCCTTCCCGCTGACTCCATATGCCCCCCGGGCATAACTTACAACACCTATCCCGGCCCCTGAAGAATTGTGTCGACCCCCGAGTTTTCGTTGTATGATCTTTGAACCATTTTTAAAGAAATTACTCTCTCAAAGTTCTTATCGGATGTGTTTGAGGAAAATAGGGCGTGGAGGGGGATAATTGCACTCCAATCTCTTTTGACTCTTAAAAAATTAACTAGAACTTTCAATTTCAAATCAAATGAGCCTTCTCCGAAGTTTATAGGAGTATCCCTTTCATGAGAACCATATATACCCCCAGAGCATTACTTACAACGCCTGCCCCCGGGCCCTGGGGGGTTGCGTCGACACAGGAGTATTTATTATCCGATCTTTGAACTGTTTTTAACAAAATAGACATCTCGAAATTTAAAGCGGATGGGTTTTGGGGGAAAAGAGCGTGGGGGGGCTAGTTGCCCTCCGATCTCTTGACTATAAAAAACTGAACTAGAACTTTCAATTTCCAATCAAATGAGCCCTCTATGAAATTTGTACGAGCATCCTTTTCATAAGAACCATATATGCCCCCAGGGCATAAATTAGAACGTCTGCCCCCTGGCCATGGGGTCTATGTCGACAGCGGAGTTTCTGTTATATGATTTTTGAACTATTTTTAACAAAATGGCTATATCAATATTTGTATCGTATGCATTTGGGAAAAAAGGGCGTGGGGGGGATAGTTGCCCTCCGATCACTTTCGACCTTGTCAAATAATAATTGTATTTAGATAATTTCGGAGACCACACTGCCTTTCCATGACGATAAATAAATAAAGTTCAAATAGGGATCAAATCCTTTTAATAGACAGTGATTTTCACAAACAGTGATAAAATTTCACAAAAAATACTAGATATTTCGGTCACATATGCAGTGACCGTCATCAGTAGTAAAACTGAATTTGATCCTTATTTGAACTTTTATTTATTTAAGAATTAGATTCGCAGTCCATCCCCTAAATCCAGTCAAGTTCTACCTATTGATTCAGTCCGTTAAGTCCTAACTTATTTGTTTTTCTAAACATAAGTGCAGTGATTCATTTGGAAGGGAGGGATTTTTCAAAATTCTAGGAATTTCTATTGAAAAAAGTGAAGAAAAAAACACAAGTTTTTATCCTCGCCCCTCTATATTTTGAAAATATATATTTTGAAAAATCTATGCATCAACTACTTTTCCCCGGCTGAAGTCATTTAATCGGAAACACATTTTAGAGTTTTTCGAATCTCCTGTAAAATTTATGCATGTAACATACCACCTTTTGGAATGGCACGGCAGAAATCACCACAGCGACTGCATAAAAAATGAATTGGAGCATTACCCGATTTGAACTGTTGGTTACAATCACTACAAATGGTTGATTCATTACAAATTGTTGATATCATTACAAATTTCTCAATAATAGCAGCAAATTTTCTTAACTTGCTCCACTCTGATCAACTGGGCATAATGACCGTCAAGCGTGTGATAAAGTAAATAACTTATACTTTCTTCATTTTATGTTGTTGATCGTTGAGATTTTTTACTTTTCTTATTTTTTAGTATCAAATGAAAGTTCAAAATCAAAATACTTATATTCACATTCAAAGACACTGACACAAAGGAAGGAAGGAATTTTTTTTTCTTAAAAAAAAAAAACAAAAAACAAAAATGATTCAAGCTCAATAAAAGTGATAATGAGCAGCTCTCTTAGGTTCTAGTTTTAGGTTCAGTCTCTGGCTTCAAGTTCTTGAATTGTATGAAATGACGATTAACCTTCTTACCTTAAAGGACACCCTAGACGGTCAATCATTTTGATCAAAAGCTTCTGTCAATCAATTGATTAAAGCATGATTGACCATCTAGAAACCTGTTTGACACTTGAGTCAAGCTATGACAGTGATCGATAGAAAAATTGAATGACTCAATCGGTTCCTAGACGGTCAATCATGCTTTAATCAATTGATTGACGGAAGATTTTGATCAAAATGATTGACCGTCTAAGGTGTCCTTAAGTTCCACTGGCAGATACAATATTAATGAAAATTAAATGCTTTTAGTTTCTGGGGTGCTTATAAATAGGGTGCTTAAAAATCTGGGGTGCTTATAAACATAAATAGTTTCTGGGGTGCTTTTAGTTTCTGGGGTGTATATAAGCAAGTGTTAATGCTCTCTGATAAGTTTTAGGTTTAGGATCGTACAAATTGCTTTTGTCACAAAATTGTGTGAAACATTCTTATAGATTTTGAAAAAAAATAAGTATTAAAATAACAGAGAATAACAGATATCCTTGTTGTTGAAACATTCTTTTAAGCTTTATGAACCTGAGTAACAAAATGAGTAGAATTTGTCAAAATAAAACAGCAGCAAAACTAATGAAAAAAACTATAGAAAAAAAGGTGCTTTTCGCGTTGTGATTTATTATCAAATATTCACCCACTGTATTTGTGCAAAGAAGGGTGACTTTTTAAGTATAAAATCATATGTAAATGCATGGAATGCTCTATACTCATAATATGTCAAAAGTTGAATTAAAAGATCCTCTGAAGCTATATTAACAATCAATTTCTAATATTAGCTACCAGAATAAGTTATTTCGAGTCTAATATGCATCAGTTCCCCTGATTAATATTTAACTATCAATAATCCTCGATCATTGTGAAATATGCTTGGGTTGTAGTACGGGGATGGTTAACTTTCCAAGGTAATTGATAGATTGATAATGTCCCAAAAATAATCATCTTTCCCATAGACTATGTATTATTTAATTTTTAATCACATGTCTATACTGCGGGGTTGGGGCTTTGGCTAAAATTAACTTTTAGTCTAATTTGCAATATATCGCCATAGGTTTTAGTGTCAACATCGCTTTTATGGTTTTGAAAAATTTGGCCCCCCTTCCCAAAAAAAAAAATACCCGAGTATCCTCCCCCCTTAACAAATTCATGCATACATAAATGCAAACGGTTTAGACCTTAGAGGGCATTGTTTCAGGAAACTAATTGAACAAGGGGGAAGACAAAGCTGTTATTTTTTACAAGAAAAGATTTATTATAAGATCTATACAATGAAAAAGAATGATTTGCCCAGGAATATTCAAAACGCTCCATAAAATTGAAATTCAGTGAAAGATAGAACTTTTTCCTATAATTGGAAATTTATTACGATTAAGTTTGAGGTGTAACTGCTCATAATCTTTTTTTAGGGACATGTGTTGATTTTGGATGGTCATTCAATTATTTGGATGGACGGTCTAAATAACTGATTTCTAAATAACGGATGGTCCAAATTATTCGATTTGGATGGTCAGACAAATTAAGGCTTATGTTTCCTATGCAATCTTTAGTGTGTTGTTTTTCTGCTTTCCTACGGTTTTGATATAACAATAAAAAACAGTATTTTTATTGCCATTCCATAGCTGAGATTCAGCTCTACCCATCTGCCGAATTACATTTACAAAATTTGGTGTATATTATTTTTCAAATTGAAAATAAGTTGAATAATGGTTGGAAATTCAAAGGGATAATTTTCTTAATTTTTAAGCAAGTTTGGGTCCTTCCCCAGGAAAAAGTGTTTGTAATATCATAATTCTCGTTCGCTGAATGGACAAATTTGAGACTAGTGAATCCAATGATATAAGTATATTGTTCTTTTGGTGCAAGTTACAACTGCGGGTTGGTCACAAAATTGCTTGTTTTAGAGGGATTACGAATCTTAATCATATTTTACAACACTTATTTTTGTCAATTTAGTCTGAAATGCTGGAGATGATTTTGTGGTCACTGAAGCAGCGGATCTTGATGCAGAACACACCTATGTAGCTCTAATTATACCCCAAGTTCTACGGGTTGGTCAGAAAAACTACGGGCTGGTCACAAAATTGCTTGTTTTAGAGGGAGTATATACCTTAATCATATTTTATAACACTTATTTTGTGTCAATTTAGTCTGAAATGCTGGAGATGATTTTGTGGTTACTGAAGCAGCGGATCTTAATG
>JAQQPU010025019.1:0-12283 GCA_029168905.1 Artemia sp. Kazakhstan ARC1039
GTAACTTTTACCAAGACCCGTTACACCCTTTGGAGATGTTTTCCCGTTTTTCAAAAATCATATTTGCTTCAATAGAATGCAAACGTAGATTACAGGCAAAATCGTAGAGGATTTTTCCCTGATATAGTGAATAACCATGATTTTCTAAGATATTTTCCTGACTCTTCAAGAAGTTGTGAAGTTCTTCGACTACTATCTCATTTCTGTAATATCCAGTTCCACTTCTCCCACTTCTGACCCCTGGTTACAACGATTCCATCTCCAATTCTGCTAACTTCCATCCCCGGCACAACCGGCTCCAGTTCCATTTATGCCCCTCCAAGCCCAACTCCAAATCTTGTTCCCCTTACGTCACTACCGGATTCCCCACTTCTACCACCGATCCCACAATTCCGATTCCGGCATTACCACTCTAAGTCCCTAAAATTAAAAAAACTTCAAAACTAAAAATGACAACTGAATTTATTTGAACACTGGAAGACCCCCTTTAGAAACCTACACTACCCGAGGAATTCCCTTAAAAAACTATATGAGAGTTCTTTGAATATACTAAAACAAACTTTACTCTTAGCACACTTTTCTACAAATGACTTTTAATATAGGCTCACTTTCAAGATTTGACCTACCTCTGGATCCCCGGTTCCAAAGGTATGATTGAGTTTCTTGAAGCTAGAAAGCTCACTCCACAAAATACTTATTAGAAAACAAAAATAATTCTTACAAAAAAAAACATACTAAAAGTGCCCAATTCTTCACACAAAATACAAAGTACTTATCACAAAACAAAAAAACTATTCTTCCAAAACAAAATATAATTTAAGAAATCACATGTTTTTCTTACCACACGAATGAGTTTGTTTCATGTCAATCATTTTTCTTCTTTGAGGAAACTCAGAATTGAAGTATAACTTTTCCTTATCTTCTGTGGAAAAATTCAGAACAGAAATTGAAATTTTTTCTTTTCATTGAAAAAATTCAGAACTGAAGTAAGCCTTCTTTCTCTTCTTTGAAAAAATTCAGAAGTAATCTGTAACTTTTTTTTCAATTCATTGGAAAAAATTCGGAATCGAAGTGTAACTTCTGTCTTCTTTGAGAAAATCCAGAACTGAAGTAGAACTTTTTTCTATTCTTTGGAAAAATTCAAAATCGAAGTGTAACCTTTTCTTCTCTTTGAGAAAATTCAAAACTTAAGTGGAACTTATTCTTCTTTTAAAAATTCAGAATTGATCTCTGGCTTTTCTTCTCTTCTTGAGAAATTCAAAAATGAAGTGTAGCTTCTTATCTTCTTCGAAAAAAATTCAAATCGAAGCTTAACATCTCTCTTTCATGGAAAAATTCAGAAGAAAACTTGAACTTTTCTTCTCTTATTTGAGTTAATGCAAAACTTAAGTGGAACTTTTTTTTCTTCTCTAGGAAAAATTCAGAATTTGACGTTTAACATTTTTCTTCTCTTTGGGAAATTCAGAATCGAACCTTAACATTTTTCTATTCCATGGAAAAATTTAGAAGAGAACTTGAACTTTCTTTTTCGTTTTTGAAAAATTCAGAACAGAAGTGGAAGTTTTTATCTTCTTTGGTGAATCGCAGAACCGGAGTAGATTTTTTCTCTTCTTGGAAAAAAAAAATTCAGAATTGAACTGTAACATTTTTCTCTTCTACGGAAAAATTCAGAAGACAACTTGAGCTTTTCTTCCCTTCTTTGAGAAAACTCAGAATTAAAATGAAACTTTTTTTCTTCTGAAATAATTCAGAATTGAATTATAATTTTCCATTATCTTCTACGGAAAAATTCAGAACAGAACTTGAACTTTTTTCCATTCTTTGGAGAAATTTGGAATCGAAGTTAACTTTTTCTCTTCATTAAGAAAATTCAGAATTAAAGTGGAACTTTTTCTCTTCTGTGAAAAAATTCAGAATCGAAGTAAAACTTTTTCTCTTCTCCGGAAAAAATCAAGAATCGAAGTATAACTTTTTCTTCTTCTATGGAAAAATCCAGAACAGAACTTGAACTTGTTTCTCTTCTTTGAGAAAATTCAGAATCAAAGTGTAACTCTTTCACATCTATGAGAAATTTCTCAACCTAAGTGGAACTTTTTTTCCTTATTTTGGGGGGACTCAGAACTGAGGTGGAACTTGCTTTTTTTCCCTTCATCGGAAAAATTCAGAATCGGAGTTTAACACTTTTTTTCTTCTTTGAGAAAATTCAGAATTAAAGTGGAACTTTTTCTCTTCTGTGAAAAATTCAGAATCGAAGTAAAACTTTTTCTCTTCTCCGGAAAAAATCCAGAATCGAAGTATAACTTTTTCTTCTTCTATGGAAAAATCCAGAACAGAACTTGAACTTTTTTCTCTTCTTTGAGAAAATTCAGAATCAAAGTGTAACTCATTCACATCTTTGAGAAATTTCTCAACCTAAGTGGAACTCTTTTTCCTTATTTTGGGGGGACTCAGAACTGAGGTGGAACTTACTTTTTTTCCCTTCATTGGAAAAATTCAGAATCGGAGTTTAACACTTTTTTTCTTCTTTGAGAAAATTCAGAGCTAAAGTGGGACTTCAGTCTCTTCTTTTGAAAAAATATAGCAGTGAACTTGAACTTTTCTATTCTTTGGAAAAATTAGGAATCGAACTGTAACTTTTTCTCTTCCTTGAGAAAATCCAGAATCGAAGTATAACTTTTTTGTCTTCCTTGAGGAATTTCCGAAGTTAAGTGGAACTTTTTTCTTCTTTGGACAAACTCAAAACTGAAGTGTAACTTATTTGTCTTCTTCGAAAAAAAAAATCAGAATCGATGTTTAACATGAGTATCATTGTATCATTGTACCACGTATCATTGAGCTTAAAAAACTGTTTTTGCTGAATTATAAACCCCCCACCAAACCAAAATAAATCGCGCGAGATTACGCCGTTATGACATATAAATATTAGTTAACTACTTTTAAGTTAGGTTTAGCATGGCATGAGATGCCATACTAACCTAACCTAAATAAACCTAACTTAAAAGTGGTTAAAAAGTGAAAAACCTTCGACAGTTTTGCCTATAATCTAAGTTTTGTGTTCTATTGAAGCAAATTTTATTTTGAAAAATGGGAAAACACCTTCAAAGGGTGTAACGGGTCTTGATAAAAGTTACAGCATCAAATGCAGTGCATCAAAGAATCTAAGTGTGAAGGTTTCACGTGCTATGTTTACAAGAAATTTCTGAAAAATATTTTGGAGGTGGTGATTTGATGTCAGAAGATGCCGCAGAGCAGTAATAGGGTGGAACTGTGGAGTGAATTGCCTGAAGTATCACATTATAGCAATGAAATGCCGAGTTCCCGCTGTTCAAACAATAAAAATTAGTGTCCAATTTAGGTTCAGAAGCTTATTTTCGGTGGGAAAAGGTTGAGCATGTTCTAGGGGTGATAAGGGGTGGTGCCACGTGGATAACGGAGTGGCAGGTGTGTAATGCCATGGTGGTATGGAGTGTTTTGGAGGTTGTTATGATAGGCTTGGCTTGTAAAAACTTGAATCACTGGATTGAAGTATAATTTATAACAAGAAATGTCTAAAAATGTCTTGGGGTTGATGATGCAATTTTAGAGGGTGCTGCAGAGTAGTAATAATGTGGCACTGTGGTGTGAAATACTTGGAGTATCACGCTCTAGCAATGAAATGCCGAGTTTCCGCTGTTTCAATAATTAAAAACAGTGTTTAATTTAGATTACAAAGCTTTTTTTCGGTGGGAAAAGGTAGAAAACATTCTAGGGGTGATAAGGGGTGGTTCCTCGTGGATGACGAAGGTGCAGGTATGTAATGCCATGGTGTTTTAGAGTGTTTTGGAGGTTATTATAATAGGCTTGTCTCGTGGAAAACTTGAATCACCAGCTAGAAGGATAATATTTAACTAGATATGTCAGAGGGTGCCGCAGAGCAGTAATAGGGTAGCACTGTGGAGTGAATTACTTGGAGTATCACATTCTAGCTATGATTTTTGCCGAGTTTCCGCTGTTCAAAAATAAAAATTAGTGTTTAATTTAGATTCAGAAGCTTTTTTTGGTGGGAAAAGGTTGAGCATGTTCTAGGGGTGATGAGGGGTGGTGCCACGTGGATAATGGAGCAGCAGGTGTGTAATGCCATGGTGTTATTAAGTGTTTTGGAGGTTATTATGATAGACTTGGCTTGTAAAAACTTGCATCACCGGATTGAAGTATAATTTATAACAAGAAATGTCTGAAAATTTCTTGGGGGTGATGCTACAATTTTAGAGGGTGCCGCAGTGTCGTAATAATGTGGCACTGTGGTGTGAATTACTTGGAGTATCACTCTCTATCAATGAAATGCCGAGTTCCCGCTGTTCGAATAATAAAAAACAGTGTTTAATTTAGATTAGGAAGCTTATTTCCGGTGGGAAAAGGTAGAAAACATTCTAGGGGTAATGAGGGGTGGTTCCTCGTGGATGACGGAGGGGCAAGCGTGTATTGCCATGGTGTTTTAGAGTGTTTTGGAGGTTATTATAATAGGCTTGTCTTGTGAAAAACTTGAATCACTAGATTGAAGGATAATTTTTAACTATATATGTCTGAAAACGTCTTAAGGGTGATGATATGATTTCAGAGGGTGCCACGAAGTAGTAATAGTGTGTCACAGTGGTGCGGACTGCTTGGAGTGTCACGTCCTAGCAATGAAATGCTGAGTTCCCGCTGTTCAAAAAAAAATTTGAATTTAGATTCATGAGCTTATTTTTAGTGGTAAAAAGGTTGAAAATATCCTAGGGGTGATAAGGAGTGGTTCCACATGGGTGATGGAGGGGGCAGGTGTCTAATCCCATGGTGGTGCGATGTGTTTTGCGGAGCATCATGAAAGGCTTGGCTTATAAAAACTTGAATCACCGGATTGAAGAATAATTTTTAACCAGAAATGTCTAAAAACTGTCTTGGAGGGGGGGGGGGGGAGAGGGGGGTGATGCGGCAATTTCAAAGGGTTCCGCAGAGCAGTAGTAGTGGGGCACTGTAGCGTGAATTGCTTGGAATATTACGGTCTTATGCTCTAGCAATGAAATGCCGGTTTCCCAGTGTTAAAAAAATAAAAACAGTGTTTAATTTAGAATCAGAAGCTTATCTTCGGTGGGAAAAGATTGAAAATGTTCTGGGGGGGCAATGAGGGGTGGTGCCACGTTGGTTGCAGGGGGCAGGTGTGTAATACCATGATGTTGTGGATTGTTTTGGAGATCATAATGATAGGATTGACTTGCAAAAACTTGAATAACAGGATCGAAGCATAATATTTAACAAGAAATGTCTTAAAATGTCTTGGGGGTGATGATGCAATGCCAGAGGGGCAGTCAAATAATGCGACTGTGGCGTGAATTGCATGGAGTAACATGTTCAATAGCTCAAAAGCTAATGTGGAGGTGTTAAAATGGTTTTCTTCCATGGAGGGGGGAGGGGGGAGGAAAATTTAACATTCATTCAAAGAAATAATACCTTTTCATTAAAAGCCCTTCAAAAATACATCTTAATACGGTTTAAATGTACCTCTAATATCAGCTCACCCTCTGAAATAGTTGCAAGGGGATGGGGCCGCATCATGTCATGGTGGTGTGAAATATTCATAGTCTTGGCTCAAAAACGCTGTATTTTCGTTAAGGGCTCTCGGAAATACCTCAATAGTGCCTACAAATTTACCTCTAATATCAACCCTTCCTCCTAGGAAGTGCCTGCTTATGTGGTAAGGTGTATTTATTGTATTTAGGGTGAATGTAGTCGTAGATGCCTTTATTCTCCCTTTATAGGGGAGATAAACTATGGCCCTAAGGTAATTAAACTTTGGTAGCGTGCCTTAGGCTATGACCGGACTAATGAGGCCTACCAACTGGGTATGTTCGAGGGACTAAAAGTAGATTGTAGAGAGGTTGGCTGTAACACAATACTTTCATTCAATTAGCATATAATAATACCAGATATATATTTTATACAGGGACTGGCTTTCCCAAGTAGACCACAAGTCTCAGAAAACTACAATAATATATAATAGATACTTTAGACACTTGCAATGATCCGATAAGATTCCAAAGTATTTCTAAAACAACGGACCAGAGTTCAGTCCGGCAAAAAGTTAGTATCAGTCTCCCCCTTCCCATAAACTGTATCTTTTATACATTTTTATCAACCACACCTTCATTCACCCAACCGACGCAATAGCTAAGAAGCGGTGATTTCTCAATTTCCTGTTAAGCAGAAACTTGGCAGGATATATTCCTTATCTTAAATAAAAGTGGTATTTCTAAACTTTGTATTTGCGTCTTAATATATTTTTACTAAATTTATAATTAACTAAATTAGAAAGCTTTACCACAATACTCCCCATTTAAAGAAGAATTGTCCCAATTCTCAATATTTTACTTTTAAAACGACTTAATTTTGTTTACAGCTATTATGCTTCCATATTTGGGTCATTATGTGCATATACCCTCCATGGGTTTCTTTAGGGTCATGTTTTCTGGTCCAATATAGGTCATGTTATTTTTTGTCGAAGGATTTAAATTGGAAATTCATCCTTGTTTCTCTTTTTCTCTGTCTCTAGGACTGAAAAATACTCTTTTTACCCTTTTTCATACGCATCTTCCGTTTTAACTTGACCCCAAGCGCCTTAAGTATTATATTAGTGGTTCTGCTTAAATTAGATTTCAAGTTATATTAGAAACGTTTATGAATTATTTGAGTTTAAATTTAATTCCCATTGGTAATTTAATTTGTCTGTGTGATGTGGTTGATATACCGTTTATTTTTGGTTTTAGAAATGCCTTGGATAAATTACACATAACAATTTTTGTTTTTAAATTTTTACATATTTTTCCAGCACAAAGCATTTTCACATATTTGAATAATATGTAGCACATTCTGTAGGCCTAAATTAAGTTCTGATTTTGTCTCACTTTCTGATGAACTTGTAGTAAGGTCTGTAATACTGCTATAGTTTCCAAAATATCAGTTGATCAGGTATGGTTTGGTTTCTGATGGTATGAGATGTTAGTGTCAGGATACATTTGAAGTGGCTTCAAAATTTGTTACTTTCCAAAAATGTGTCAAAAATGATTGAAAAAAAATGGATCCGAAAGCACAAATCATTTTCACATATTTCAATAATATAGCCATTTGGGCTATGTAGCACATTCTCTAGGCCTAAATTAAGTTCTGATTTTGTCTCACTTTCTGATGAACTTGTAGTAAAGTCTGTAATGCTATAGTTTCCAAAATATCAGTTGATCAGGTGTGGTTTGGTTTCTGATGGTATGAGATGTTAGTATCAGGATACATTTGAAGTGGCTTCAAAATTTGTTACTTTCACAAAATGTGTCAAAAAATGATTGAAAAAAAATGGATCCGAAAGGATGCTACGAAAAATCTGATTTCCAAAAAAAGCTAAGGCTGTATCTAAAGTAAACATTCACATTAGAATACATATAAAGCATAAAGTTTTACATATATAGTAAAAAGAAACACTCAATTTTGTAAAGTTTAATTACTTTTGATTACTTTTCTCTCTTTTAATTACTCAAAAAATAATATCTCGCTTAAATCGAAACGTTATGTTTCTTGTTGGATTATTCTTTTCAAACTTAATACTTAACCTTTAAAAATATCCATAACTCCCCTTGCTTAATTTGCAAATAGTTTTCGGCCATGCTATAAAAGTATAGAATATTCTCGAAATTTGGTTCTAATCCTAGTTTCAATTGATAAGGCAAATGACTTTCTATGGTTTTGAGTGCTTTTATTAATTTACCTGGATTTAGAAGCCGTGCTGGTAAATTTTTTGTCAAAAGGGTTAAAAACTCTAACTCCAATTGATTAAATTCATGAGATATTTCCATGATGGCACTAAATAATAACTGTAGAGCCATCTGAAGATTTATATCTTCTATGATTTCACTTTGATTTCCTATTATTCGTTTTAGAGTTATGAATACTAAATTGGTTATCTCCTGTTTAAAAATGGAAAGCGTATTGATTGTTTGATTAACTTTTTCTTCGATTTTTGATATCCTTGTGTCGTGATGTTCTAAGATTGTTAGTTGTTTGTCTACCAAGTGTAGAAGATTTTGATTTGTTACTTCGACTTTTCCTATTCGTTTTTTCTGCGTCCTTCCAAGTTGTCTCAGATACCGTACCGAACATATATTCTGAAATTTCCCCTACAATACCGATTAAGCTTCTTTTTTTTCTGGCCAATGTATTGTCTGGTTCGCTTGTGTTTTGTTTTTGTTTTTGCAGCGTAATTAACATTATTTTTATATCCTCTAAAACCCCATTAATTTGGTTGTTCAGTACATTGAACGACAAAGTTGCCTGAGTTTGAAATAATGATACTTTTATTTCTTTTTCTATTACCTGAGGGGGTGTGAAAGGAGGTGGGTTAAAAGTTTTTCTAATTCTCTTCTTGTCATTTCCAGATTATTTGCAAGTACCGTTACTTGGTTCTGGAGGGTATGTAAGCCTGAAGCATCAAACCTAATGGTGATTTGCCAGTAGCCTTCCATGGGTTTTATGGTATTCATCCTGCGAAACGATACTCCTTTTACAACCCTAAATGCGGTTGCAATAAGCTGGAGAAGCTTAAAAACGCAAATTATTGTCTGAATTCTCATCTGTAATAAATATTCCTTATATAGATCATATATAAACACTAAAAAAAAAAAAAAATTGAACGTGCTGTGAATTAACACGTAATACCTGCGTATTCTGCATACTCTTGGATCATTTTCAATTGCCTTGGCGTTTTCGTTAATTCTTTTAATTCAGTTACTTCCTGTCTGACACCTTGTATTTTACTCTTTTGATAAATAATCGAAGCTGTTATAAGTGTAAATAGACTTACACATACTGTGCCCATTATACACCCTACTAAAAATAATTCATTGAATTTAATGCTTTCTTCCCTTATTTCTTTCAGTGTAACTTCTGCTTGACTAAGGGCTATTTCTTGTTCTTGTTTTATATCTTTCAGCATTTGGTCCCAACTAATAGGTTCTTTAAAATTATTTTTCCAAATTTCTACTAGATGTTTACAAGCTTTTTTTGAAAAAATTTCTAATTTGCCTGGTAAAATTGTTTTAATTTTTAATGGAGTTAATTTATTAGTGTTTTCTTCTGATCTTTGTCTATTTTCTCTTTTAAGAATGAAATTTGTATCTTTGTGCCATAGATTACATTCTGACATTGTCGATATAATTTGTGGAAAATTTGGTATTTCTCTGTCTTGAACACAAGTTCCATCTAGCGTAACATTATTTGAAACCAACACTTCTGATACGCTTACTTTTATAATTCCTTCAGTTGTTTCTGAAGGCTTAGAGACTTCCCAATGGCATGTTTTTTGAATGCCTTGTCGATTTTCTAGAATTATGTTTTCCAAGTAATTTAAACTATTCCCATCTTTTGTCCTTTTTAGTCATTTTTTTTTGGTCAGCTCTAGTTTAAAAATACCATTTTCTAAAACGTCCATGACCCAAATTTTTCTAGAGAAATTATTCTTTCTCCTTTGTTTTCTACTAGTACATACGCTGAAGTGGATGTCATGGTGATTACTACTCCCTGTGGGCCCCCTGTTGCCAAGGGAAAAGCTTGATACATTGTAAATACGCTATTTTTCTGAACCAGGGGTATTTTCACGTTTATTCGGAGGTTTCCCGCTAATATAAAATAAGACGCTTTTAATAGTTTAGCATACCAGCTTAAGGGGTCTATCGGATATAACCCCGAAGGTAATTCATAGTGCCCTTCCTTTAATACAAAATACTGTATGTTTTGCAAGATCTCTTTTAACTCCTTTGGAGGCAACAGAAGTTTCGGAATCTGTCCTAACTCTAATAGCCCTAATGCTCTTTGACTTTCTATTGTATAATCACTTAAAATATGTAGATGTGTCATTAGCTCTAACATGCTTGCCGCTAAATATTCTCAATATAACGGCTTATCTTCTTTACTTTCATTAATCAATAAATTCTCTATTCTACTGAATATATTGTAAATTTCCCCTAGAGTCCTATTTAAACTGGAGATTTTTTCCTTATGTGCTAGCCATAAAGATTTTTTTTCTTTTTCGATATGAAAATGTGTTTTGCTCGATATTTTTGTCTTTTCTTCCTCTGGGATAATGGCATGTATTATTTCCAAGTAATATTTTTGTATATCTTCGAAAGCTATATTGGTTTTATTTTGTTCTTCTATTAGTGATTGAACATTAACACTAGTACGGTGTTTCGTCACATGCATTATCGCTTCTACTTGTCTGTTTATTGCGTACAATTTTGCAAGCACCGATTGCTCAAAGCTATGGGATATATTTGCAATTCTTTTATATCTAGTTTTTCGCGAATTTTTTTTTCTTCTCGGTTGCTAGTTTTCAACAAAAAGGCTTCGATTGTCTTTTGATAAGCGTCCTTTTTTAACCTTATGGTATCTATCATTTTTTGTAAATGTTCTAAATCTATTTCAAATAGGAGTTGCCAGTAATTCTCTACAATTCTCACCTGGCGCATTTGCATTACAATACCTCCGTCAACTACTTGTACTTTCTCGCCCTCTAATTTTGTTTTCGTCATCTTAGCACTTTCTCCCAAGAATAATATCGATAAAACAGCCCACCAGTAAAACTTCCACATTGTCTACAAGAAGAAACTGATATTACTCTATGTCCCTCCGTTTTCTTATAAAGGTTTTTTTTCCTCCCCGCAATATGCTGTCTTACGCTTTATAGGGCTCTCCAGCATATTAGAGGTTTTAAACAAAAATTTGGAAAATAAGTTCGTAGCCCTGATAATTCATTGGTTACTATTTTCCCGTTATCTTTGTATACTGTTTTCATTAACGGATCCAGATTGTGTATCACTTCACAGGAGTGATTTGAAAGCCTGAGTATCCATTTTATATCACTTTTTTGAAACATGTCTATAAGTTTCTTTGAATCTGCTTGTTCTTTTAAAACGTATAACAAGTCCTTGTTTTCTTTCGTTATTTTTGTGTTAGTTTTTACCACCCTTTTTAATTTTTGCAAAAAGCTGATATTAGGATATTTTCCTACCTCTGAGAGGATTCGTATTAAAACGGTTAACAAACATTCTTTTGAAAAGTCTTCTGTCACTACGGGGTGGCGCTTACTGGCTTTAATAAATATGTTTAAACCCTCTTTGCCGCTTATTGGTGTTGAGAATTCGTGTGTCATGCCCTAGAATTTTATGTATTCACGTATAAATAAATTTTATTTATCATAAATCTTTTTTTTAAACGATATCCTGATTTCCGCAAAATTGTGTGGTTTTCATTGTAAACACATTGTCTCTGGTGTTTCACCAAAATAATGCCTAGTTCGTGCCAAATTCTGTTTAGAGATAGGGTTTATCAGTGCCCCTGCGGTTTCCCTATAATCTCTTATATTATTCACGTCTGGTATTTATCCTTAGTTCAATTTTTGCCTTAGTTTTATATAGTCATTGAGTGCAATTTGTCCATTTCGTGATATTTGGACTATTACCCTGTTCTAAAGGTTTATGGGTTTAGTGCCCCGGTAATGTCACAACATCCTATTTATTTATTTTTTCTAAGACTTGGAACCTTACCGTAACACTCAGCCCAAAGCTTCTCCAGTTTGACCTTTATTTATGAAATATTTTTGGTTAGCTTGGTGAATCCCCCCCCCCCAATGACAAGACATTTAGCAGTTTCGTTTTTAAATGCCAATGGTCCTGTCATTGGTGTATTTCACCTGCAATGTCCTCGCCCTGATTATTTTCTGTTAATGGTGTGTTGTGAATTTATTTAATATGTGAAATTATTTATACTCAAGAAAAACTTTACTTTTTAAATTGTGACATATTTTATCTACGGCTTCTTGTTTATATAAACTGTCCTTATTTGGTAAGTACATTTGTTATCTTCTATTATTTATAATAAGATTACAGCTAGCTTGTACATGTATTGCGCAATTAATGTAAACTCTTGCCGTATTCCTCATTATAATTATTTTAAGATTCTTCAAAAACAATTTTTTTTAATTATCCCCCCAAAATATATTTTTTTCAATACACATATCAAAAGAATTGCTTTTAATGCTGATTCTAAATATGTATAATTCAATTAGTTTCACTACGCCCATTTAAAAGTTACTTGGCCTTACTTAATTTCTTTTATGAAACGTAATTCTTTTTGACAAGTCTTGTCACAACACCATTCGCGAAGTTTTATTTCGTCCCAGAGACAAAATTTTTACAGGAAGCTATGATGTCACTTTAGATCGGAGCTT
>JAQQPU010025020.1:0-12282 GCA_029168905.1 Artemia sp. Kazakhstan ARC1039
GAAAATTAAAACCCGTTTTTCGTGTTTAAAAATTTTTTTGTTTTTAAGTAGTCAACTGCAGCTTATTAGTTGGTACGGTATGCATGCCCTGGATTACCGCCATTGGTGGTATTTCCAGGCCCAGATTTACCAATAGGCCCACTAGACGCAGACCTAGGGATGCAACAATGCCAGGGGGCGCAAAAAATTCTCACTGAGTGATTTTTTCCTTAACCAAAACTGTACTGGTGTGATTTATCGTTGAAGTGCCAGGAGCACCCTACCTCCGCGCTGCCTATTCACATAAAAGTGATTTTAACATAACCCAGGAATTCCGTGGCCACTTATAAACTGCCATTTGTCTCCCATGAGTGGCAGCTGAGAATATGGTATGAACTCCCTCTTTAGCCTCTTTCATTACTTTTGGTTCTTCAATTGCGTTCTGTTCAGTGCTTCCATTTCCCCCGAATTTTCAGGGATTTTCCCGAAAATTTTGTAAAAACGGAGCGTCAGAACCACTTGGACCTAGAAGCGTCAAAGCTTTAAATCCGGCTCTGGATATATCACCAAGTTTGGCGATTTTTTTTTTTTTGGTTTGGTAATTTTACCTACAAAACTGGCAATTTTATCATAAAATTAGTGATTCGCTATGTTTGAGCTTCATCTTCAGAAAGCTACTTGACGAATTCTTGTGACAATGCTATTAAAATGTAGTTTATTGTCAGTCGATGGCAAATTGTTACCTCCCAAAATAGCGAATCAGAAGAGACGAATCAGAGGGTGTATTTGGGAGGGTGGTGATTCAGACATTTTCGAATAGTGTTAAAAGACCTATAAAGGAGTATATTTGTCTTTTAGCTAGCAAAGAAATTAGAAAATTATTGAATTCTCATCCATTTTTTTCGTCAAAATTTGTCATAATAATAACAACATAATGCAAAACAAATAGGCCACAGGGCCTCCACAAAAATCTTTTAAATTGACAAAAGTTATAGGCACTTTCACCGTTGTATTTATCCAGTTCCTGCTTGAACAAGTTTAATGAGTTGGCATTGATGACTTCGAAGGGGAGCTTGTTCCAGTGTTGTGTTATTCGGTTCTTGAACACCCTTCGGCCAATATTCCTTTGGAACCCTTCCTCTTGAAGCTTGACGTTGTGACCGCGAAGGTTCGTGTGGCTGAAGTTGAGAACATCGGTAGCCTGGATGTTTTCGTAGGCGTCGTAGCAAAGCTTTTATACCTCAATGAGGTCTCCTTGGTGCAGTCGAGAAGCTAACGAAGGAAGCTTGAGCTTGTGGAGCCTATCTTCGTAAGGTATGTTTCTCAGAGTCGGGCAGAGCTTTGTTATTCGTCTTTGAACTTTTTCGAGAGCTTCGATGTCTTTGTTGTAAAAGGGATGTGTAGTGCAATTACCGTATTCAAGGATTGGAGGTACTAGAGCTTTGTAGAGGAGGCAAAGGGTCTTATTGTGAAATTGCGCCTTAAAAATCCTACAACACGATTTGCTTTCCCAATAATGCTTTTACAGTGGGCCTGGAAGTTGAGGTTGCTGTCAACGACAACTCCCAAGTTGCGCTCCTCCTGGCATGATGTGATCGGTAAGTCTCCTAGTCTATAAGTAGGTTTCCTAGTCTAGTCTATAGTAGTAATACTAGATAGTAGGTTTCCCTATCTTAGCTTTCGGCTTTTGTCGATATTGATTTCCATCAGCCAGTTGGACAACCATCTATTGATCTTGTCAAGGTCCTCTTGTAGAGATTGTCTATCGGCAGCTGTTTTGATTACTTTATACAGGTTAGTGTCGTTTGCATACAGTAGAATCTCTGATTTGATGCCTTCTACTAGATCGTTAGATACAGGTTAAATAAAAGAGGGCCAAGGACCGAGGCCTGCCACCCTTCTTCTAATAAGAATTTTCAAACAATGAAAACACTTCTTGTATAATGAAAGACAAATCACCATCATTATTTAATATGTAAAATAATGAAATTTGGGGTATACTTTAAATTACTAAAAGAGATCAGACAATTCATGGTAACGAGTAATGGGGGTATGTGCAATACTAAACGTACATCGTATAAGCCAATCAGAACACGTTATATTGCTAAAGATACAATGGTATACAATACGGAGCTTACAGTCTGAGGGAGTAGAGTACGTCAATAGATGCTGATGACAGATAATTTATTCAAGGTCAATGACCCAAATTCTGATTTACGCTAGTATAGCTTAGCATCAAATGGTCTGAAGGCTCTTGACTCAGGACATGAATATCCAGAGAAAACCCAGATGTCAATAATAAGAAAAATTTTTATTTGGATTGAATACGCACATCTGACGTAATTACAGTACACACATCAGTGTCACATAATACTTTTCAGACGTTTCACTTTTCGTCGAAAGGTTCAAGACATTTTTTCTTTCTTTCAACTTAATGGCAGCATGCTTTTTATGAAAGGTCAGCAAACGTTGCGTAATGACGGCGCACATGTTGTGTAATGACAGCTTGCACAACACTGTCACGTAATACTGCTTTGGCATTTTATTTTTCGCCGAAACGCTAAAAGTATTTTTTCTTTCTTCCAAAGCGTTTCTTTTTTATTTTTCCACTGTCTCATAATACTTTTTTAGATATTACATTTTTCGTCGATACGCACAGCACATTTTTTCTTTCTTTTAGAGTGCAGCCAATATAAAATATTATTAGTATTCTTCAGATGTGATAATTAAATTTATATTTCCATTCAACACCATTTTCTAGGCCCTCTCGGAAATGTTTGAACTTGCTGCAAATTTAATTTCGAAGAAAACTTCTATTAATAAGACCATAATTAAAGGATTTTTGTATATCCTCCAAAGATATTCGTAACACTGATTAGATAAGATTTATAGCTGAAAAACGGCTATCACAAGCCCAAAAGAGCCGAATTCGCACTTTAGCGTCAAATAAAGTAAAAAAGAACAAAAAAAAAACAATCAAACAACAGCAGAAAATCATAAAAGGGTCGATGTCAAATACGTAATATGTTAAAAACAATAACAAATTAAACTCATAAAATTAGAAGGCCAATATCAAGTCAGCAAAAATGCCAAAAAAAAAAAAATGAAAACTCGAAAAATTAACAAGGGGATAAAAAAAAAATTAAAACGGAAACATAAGTTAGTTAGTTGCTAAAAAACATAAATAAAAAACCTCCAAATTTACAAAATGGGCATCAAAATTAATAGCTATGGGGTGAAAAGTGAGTGAGGGGGGGGGGAGGCTGCGGAGATTAACTGATTGAAAATGTCAACTATATAAGGGATACAAGTTCTTCTATATCTTTCAGTGCAAACTCTTATTGGGGCAAGAAGGGAGATTTTTGTTGAAACAGAGCGCGGGAGGCGTGGTCGAAGGGGTGAATATTGACCAGGGAAAAGGGGAGTTGTTCGAGGGTTATGAAAGGCATTGTTAGCAAAACGCATGGTAATTTTTGCTCTCCTTTCCTTAAGGGTGACAAGATTAGCTCTCCTAAAAAGGGAAATATAAGGTACTTTACCCTCCTTGAAGATAATTTTTAGGCTCCTTTTTTGGACTGCCTCTATTCTGTCCAACAATTCAATGGAGATGCCAGTATGCCAAACAGGACAGGCGTACTCAAGGGTGGGGTGTACAAATGACAGCAAAATCCTCAAACAGTGCGATTTAGGGTATTTAAATTTTTTTAAAGTAGTTTAAGGAGGGAAAATGCGGCATTTGCACGTTTTAAGATGTCATTAATAAGACAATCCCATTTTAAGTCGCTTGAGATGGTAACGCCGAGTAAGTTCATAGTGGTAACAGAAATTTCAGGGGGGATTGGATAGGAGAAAGGAGGGGGAGTTTTAAGGAAATTAGTAGTAAGAACAGTTGACTTTAAAGGGTTGACTTTCATATCATAGGCAGCGCTCTAGCGCTGCCTGAGTAAAGAACGATGTGAGCACAATGTGTGTTTTTTTTTCTTCAGCCGGACACTTCGTATCGAAGGAGTTGTCGTAGAAACTTCGAAAAGGGCTCATTCGATTGGAAATTGGAGTGGCTAGTGCCCTTTTTAATAGTCGAAAGTAATTTGAGGGCCACTAGCCCAACCCCTGCCCATCATTCCCCCAGACACATCCAATCAAAATTTTGAGATAGCCATTTTTTCAGCGTAGTTGATTTCCAGATAGAAAATATATTTTTGAGGAGGACACTCCACCACAACCCTCGGGGCAAGGGTTTTAAGTTATGCCCTGAGGGCATATAAGAACGATGTTGGCACAATGTACTATGTATTATTGTTTTCCATTAGAGCAGGACACTTCATATGGAAGGGGTCGTCGTAGAAACTTCAAATGGGGCTCATTCGATTGGAAATTGAGAGTTCGAGTGCCCTTTTTAATAGTCGCAAGTGATTGAAGGGTAACTAGCCCCTCCCCCCGCCCGTCATTCCCCCAAACACATCCAATCAAAATTTTGATATAGCCATTTTGTTCAGCGTAGGTGATTTCCGAATAGAAAATATGTTTTTGAGGAGGACACTCCCCCACAACCCACAGGGCAAGGATTTTAAGTTATGCCCTGGGGCCATATATGGTTTTTATAGAAGGTGTTGTCGTAGAAACTTTAAAACAGGCTCATTCAATTGAAATTCGAAGGGCTAGTACCCTATTTAATACTCGAAAGTGAATGAAGGGCAACTAACCCCCCTCCCCACGCCCATCATTTCCCCAAACAAATTTAATCAAAATTTTGAGATAGCCATTTTGTTCACCGTAGTTGATTTCCAGATAGAAAATAAGTTTTTGAGGAGGACACTCCCCCACAACCCTCAGGGCAAGGGTTTAAAGTTATGCCCTGGGGGCATATATGGTTTTTATTGAAATCTTTGTCGTAGAAACTTAAAAAAGGGCTTATTCAATTTGAAATTCAAAGGGATAGTACCCTTTTTAATAGTCGAAAGTGATTTGAGGGCAACTAACCCCCCTCTCACGCCCACCTTTTCCCCAAACACATCCAATCAAAATTTTTAGATAGCCATTTTATTCAACGTAGTTGAAAATTTTGGAAATTAGGTCTTTAAGGATGACAACTCCTCCTCCCACAACCCTCAATGCAAGGGTTGTAAGTTATGCCCCAGGGCATATAAAGTTTTTATTGAAAGAGTTGTCTTAGAAACTTCAAAAGGGCTCATTACAATTGGAAATTGAAAGGGCTAGTGCCTTTTTTAATAGTTGAAAGTAATTGGATAGGGACTAACGCCCCTCTTACGCCTACCATTTTCCAAAACACATCCAATCAAAATTTTGAGATATCAATTTTGTTCAACGTAGTTAAACGTTCTGGAAAATAGGTGTTTTAGGATGATAACCCCCTCAGAGCCCTCAGTGCAAGGGTTGTAAGTTATCGTATCGAAGAAGTTGTCGTAGAAACTTCGAAAAGCGCTCATTCAATTGGAAATTAGAGTGGCTTGTGACCTTTTAATAGTCGAAAGTGATTGGAAGGTGACTAACACCCCTCTCACGCCCACCATTTTCCCAAACACATCTAATCAAAATTTTGAGATAGCCATGTTGTTTAACGTAGCTGAAAGTTCTGGAAATTTGGTCTTAGAGGATGACAACCACCCTAAGAGACCTTAGGGTAAGGGTTTTAATTTATGCCCTGGGGGCATATAAGGTGTTTATAGAAAGCGTTGTCGTTTCTAAAAGGTCTCATTCGATTGAAAATCGAAAGGCCTAGTACCCCTTTTAGTAGTCGAAAGTGGTTGGAAGGCTTGACATTTTTATAGTAAAGATCAAAGTGGGTATAACGTATTAGTTTTTGTTGTTGTTGTTGTTTAGTCCAGGGCACTTCGTATCGAAGGAGTTGTCGTGGGAACTTCGAAAAGGGCTCATTCGATAGAAAATAGAAAGGACTGATGCCATTTTTAATAGTAGAAAGTGATTTGAGGGCAACTAATCCCCCTTCCACTCCCATCCTCCCACGCCCACCCTCCCACGCCCACCCTCCCACGCCGACCCTCCCATTTCTGCTCTTATAATTTAACCAAATCAAAATAGCGTAAGTCTATCCAAGCTATCAAAGAAAAACATATCGTTTTTGCGAATGGTATCAAGTTTTCCATTTCAGGTCAACTAGAGGAGGTATGAAACTAAATTAAACAGTACTATTTGTGTCCAGATATTTAAAAGGGTGTATGCTGTTAAAAATTGCTGAAAAGTTTCCTCCAGCATACAAATAGCAGACCAAACTATAAAGTCTTAAAAAACAAAAAGATTTAAAGTATCATTTTCTTTTTCCCTGAAAAGACTATGTCAATATAAAACGAACAGAAATTAATTTAAAAAACTTTTTCCGCAAAATAAGTTTTTCAAAGAAAAGTACAGAACTCCATTAACAGAAATTACAATAATTAACCGAGTCAAACTCAAAACGAGCAGAAATTAACATAAATTAGGCGCAAAACGCGTATGCCAGTAGTAAGTTATATAAAGCTTCTAAATATACATGTAAATATACATTGAAATTGCTGTTGTATTTGAACGGTACATGAAAAAATACATTGAATTGCGCAAGGAAAACCCATGCCTGAGACATTAAACTTACACGTGAACATTTTAAAAGTTGGCAAGGTTTTTGTTTTTGATAAGAATTGCACAATGAATGTATCGTTTGACGTGGGCATTTTTTATGAGCCAATCAAAGGCAGCGATGGTTGTTCAATAAACGATAACTTGATTTGTGGTTGGGGTTTGAATAAAAGGAATGGTTTTCACTACAATTCATATTAGTAAGAGAATTGAATTCAGAGAGAATAGTTTATTTGAGAGGATATTAGTGGAGAAAAAAATGAGTGGTGCATTTACATTATTGGAGATTAATGATGGAGCCGACAGCAGGAGCAACGATATACGAGTACCCAATGTGGCTGTGGAAATAACCGCTGGCTGTAGACTATGCCTTGAATGGGACAGTATGTATGCTAGATACGTGATATCATTAAGCAAGTTTAAGCAGTAGGAGTAACTATGTTTTGCTGGAAAAGTGAATATTCTCCATATAAATAAACTTCGGTCAGCATTAGATGTCCTATCGAAATATATTGATGAGAACAAAATGCATCAGTGAATATTATTATTGTAATTATGTTCAATATAATTGTTTCTAAATCAAAGGTATTTTTCTTTCTATAGTAGACTAGCGTATATTTTCTAGAGTACAAAAAATTCTGGCTAGTCTGAAATTGGTTGTGAGAGTGTTAGGACTCTAAAAAATGGATAGATTTGAGAAAGAGCGAATAATGAGGAATCTAGTGTTTATGGAAAAACATTTGATTCTAGATGACGATTTTCTAAAGCTGTCTATTCAAAGGAAGATATTTTCTCGGGGAATGCTTATCGATATAATGAAAACTGTTTCTCCATCATTAGACTATTGTATGAAGCTTCTACATCGTGGTCCAAATGCACTTACACAATTTATTGATATATTGATCACGACACGACAAAATGATATTGTGGATATGCTTTTAAACATTAGTTTAGAAATTTAGGACTTTTTTTTCATGAGAAAGATGGTGCTCAAGGATGATTTACTCCTCTCTCTCTATCTCAGACAATTTTTTGTTGTTGCTAGCTCAGTTTCATTGTGGCAGTGAGAGTGTCAACACATGAAAAAAAATGTTCCATACATGTCCGCTATGTATGTACACACTGGGCAGTTGGTCATCATGTGAGAATTGCACAATGATTGATGAGTATGATGAAAAGTGTAGATTATGCAACCCGTGTAAATTGCACAGAGGATATGCTGTACAAATTAAAGATTGTAATTCCTGTCTTGAAGAGGTGTGTGACTCTCATCCTAGAGGCCACCTATGCTCTAATTGTCACTATGATAAATGTAATCAGTGGGAGAATACATATCCCGGTATGATTGGAAAGAATCCTAAGCGTGATTTTAGGTTATTGCTACGAGATTGGTATCGTCGTGGTTTTAGATTGTTCTGGGAGGAGGAGCCGGGTCAGCGATTCAACTTTTGGAACAGCTAAAGAATATGGTTTCTACGTCATCGTTGTGAAGACAATGGGTGTTATGATTATAAGCCCACTGATTTTTATTTGGCTGTGACGGAATGTGATTCGACACTTGAGGACACTGTTTGTGAAATTGCTTCAAATAAGCAAATTGAAACATGTGAATTCTATAGAATGAATGAGAATAGTATCATTGACTATACAAACAGATATGACAAGAGTGAAGTCACACTCTATTGTAGAAAATGTGACCCTGACATTGCAGTACATCAGGATCAGTACACTGTGAACTCAGATAATCTACCTGCACTAGTTGTTGTCGACAAATACCTATACCTAGTAGAAGATGAAATCTAAAGAGTAGAAAAGTCGTTTTATCATGTATATAAATTTTTATCATTTATTAATAAACAATTTCACATACATTTTTAGAACATTTTATTCATAGGGCACTAAAATCAATATTAATTACGCTTGTAAGTATATTTTCCACTAGAAAGTCGTTCAATCGAGGTAAGTCAACGTAGATGTTGAGAAACTGCTTGTAGGTGTAGCCACGACATCTGAACATGAAAAAGAATAGTGCATGAAAGCCACATGTCTTAGTCGTTAAATCTTGTACTCTTCGTTGATTTTGAATAATGGTTTTCCCACTGCTTTCAATAAAGTTGCTGATGTATGGCGTGTAGAATTTATACGATAGGCCAAGAGGATCAAAAAAATTCAATATTCTTCGCTGTTTGAAAGATGCTTAGCCAATGACCGGTCTTCAAAGTCGATGGACTGCTATTAACAATGATTAAGGTATTGTTAACACTTGGAATTTTTTCAATGAAGTCCGAAGGTATGCAATAGGACTTGTACTGGGACATGTATGGATCCATACTAAATAGGTTGATTATTTGGTTTGTGTTCATGGTGCTAGGTCTAGTAGAACACTGTCGTCGGGTGTGATTTCCCAATAGATTTCAAATTGACTCAATGATATTAGCGTGTTACTCTCAGTCAAAGCATCGGCAAATGTACACTCTAAACGTACATTCCCTGTTCGTACTATGCTCATATCCTGAGTCCCCGTCAAGTCCAGAACAATTACCCCATGATTTTTTGAAAACATTGAATCGGTTATTCCATTTTCAAATAGTTGAGAGTCATGATCTAGGGATTGCATGGTCAACTCGTACAGAGTTCTATAGGATTTTGTGTCAAAAGATAGAGTGTACAGTGGAATACCATTCACTTTGCACACAAGGCTAGATAGACCGAAAAAATTAAAATCATGGGGGGATTCGGTCCAGGATCCAACGGCACTGCCACTCTTTACAAAGGCCAAAGCGGATTTTGATGGGATTTCTCCATTGATAAATGATGAATCGCTATAGCTACGAGAGCCGGTGGCAATGTGACGTTGATTGGTGATCGTATGGGGGACAAGAAGTTTAATGTTGTTACCATTGGCTCTTAGCTTTTCCACTGCCAATGCAACAGAGCTCATAACCTGTTGTTTTTGGACGTGGGGAATTCCCGATGTGATAATGACATTTGCATCGGGTGCTGCAGGAAGTTTTTTTCTCAAAATGAAATTCGATGGGGCCATCTGTAACTTTATGTCAATCTTGACATTGGGGGGTAGCCATTGGGATATATTGAATATCTCATGATTTAATTTTCCAACCAGATGATACTCCTGGGTCACTGCAGTAGTCAACTCGCCGTCGGTTTCAACACCTGATCGATATTCATAGCCCAATGATTGTCCTCTCAACTCCTTGTATGCCTTTGGTTTCATCATCATAAATTGTATGTAGCTTGCATAGTTGGATAAATTATTGCTAGTGCTTAACAATGTTCCATTAATAAATACATTAATTTGTTTGAATAGGTTGTGTAGAATACAGTTTTCATAGGAGAGACCATCGCCAGCATTTGGAGTTGTATTATCTGACTTTTTCTTCACCGCAATATTTAAGTCAATAAATGTTGATGACAAATCAATGAAATAGTCTTCATTGGAAAATATTTGAAAGTGTATATTTTCCGAGAGGGGTTGTTGGGGGTGAAATTGTTCATAGTAGCCATACTTGACACTGATATCAACATTTTCAGCATTGAATAGATTCAATGAGGAACTAATTGGTGGATATGATTCCTTGTGGGGGAGATAAGTCATCTTAAGAGAAGAAATCCTTCTTTGATCTAACAATCTTTTTCTTTTTCTTCTTCTGCTTATTGGTCTTCCTTGTTTTATTCCTCAAAGTCCTTGTTGATATCCTTCGCTTCCCGCCTGGGTGGAGACTGATGAGTGAGTGACATGCACGCATCCTTTTCAATCCCTCCCCATTTTGACGAGATTTTAGTTGCTCACCAACGGCTCTTGCTGAAGATCTAATATTTTCCTTAACACTCTCCTTGAAATTCTTGCCCGACCCCCAGTCCTGTAGTGTGGAGGCAGCAAAATTTGATGCAGCAGGTACAAGATATTTTCTGGCAAGGGGTAGTGCAGAACGAAATAGCCTAGCAAACCTGCTACCAAGACCATAGCCAGACATTGTAGTACGCCTCTTGTAGTAGTCCAATCCATTGCCTATTTGACGTGGACTCAAAGCACCAACATAGCAATCGATATCGGGACAGACAAATGAAATTCTTCTATTGTTCATTTAGGTGATTGTGCTATCGCCAACAATGGGTCGAAAATGACATTTAATCACTGCTAAGCCTTTTGTTATTGCTAGAGGATCGCCCAAATTCACTAGAGTTCCAAATACGAAGTGTTTACAGGAACATACAGAAGATGCTTTATATTATAGTGATGAACAAGTTCATGAGATGTTTTTTGTTCAAGAACATGTAGGAGGGGGACATTTTAATTACCGACTCTCGATGTTTCCACAAAGGATGCATAGAGAAATATGCAAGAGTCCGAGGCGAAACCAGGCGGATAATCAGCAAAAATAACTTGATCCATCCCGTAAACGGTGCAAGCATTTTTCCCATTGATCATATTCTGTTTAAAGCCAAGAACGTCTCTCAGATTATCATTGAGAATAATTATTTTTGTGTCAACAGGTGAGGTAATGTAAATCCTATCGTGTTCCAATGAATAATTAAAATGGAATTTACCATTCCTACGATATGAGATTTTTCTATTGATTGTACGACACAAATCTGTCATATTATCGTATTCAATATATTTCAATTTGGTATGTGGATATTCGCTAGATTTAAGTGCTTCAACCCATTCATAGTCAACAAAGAGTGTCCAATCTAATGGTATAACTTTTATATCATACACACGATCCTTTCTCAGGATGTCATAGGTATTTTTGAGAATACAATCGACAAGAGCCACTTCATACGCACCGTCAAATTTGATGGCGAGGGGGAGTTTTGTCCAAAAATCACTTGTCGTATTCAAGTCGTTGTAGAGAGGATCGGAAACATTGGACATGAAAGTTACATAGAAATCATTGGGCATTGTCAGTATCTTCAACACCGATCGAAGAATCAAAATCAGAGTTGTATCCTAGCCACCGAACAAGTAACTGTTTCTTACCCCTACGAGTACGAGTTTTTAATATCTTTTCAATTTGATAGATTTCACTATTATTTTTAACTTTTTGTAGTTCATAGTCATAAAAGCCGCCGAGAACCTCTTCATCTTTGGTATCACGCAAACGATAAGTTATAGGTTTAGTGTCTAGGATTTTTGTCACTTTAAAAAATTCTGTGGACCACAAGTAATTCCCCTTTTCAAAAACATTAGTTGTTATATTAATTCGAACAGTATCACCAACATTGAATTTATTTTTCTTCTTGACAATCGTTTCATTGGAATATTGTTTAAGAAAGGTGTCAATTGTATCATGATCAGAATGATGAACTTCCGTTGGCGTAGTGTTGGACAATGATCGATGAGGTCGTTGATTATAAATCAACATGATTTTATCTAAATCATGAATAAAAGCTGGTGTATTTTCAATGTACAATATCTTGAAATTAAAAGTCGAATAGTTCTTATCAATCGTTCGGACAATGCAGCCTTTATAGGACTATGACTATGATAGAGCAGTGTACTATATTTCACTAGTACTTTTGCAACATGGGGATTAACAAATTCACTACCGCGATCCGTTTGAATTTTTTTATATGATTCCTGTTCGAGAATACTTTCAATAGCCTGAGCAACTTCAATGCCTCTCTTTGATCGCAATGGAATTGCATATGCATAACGACTATAAACACTGATTGCAAGTAGAATGTACT
>JAQQPU010025021.1:0-12282 GCA_029168905.1 Artemia sp. Kazakhstan ARC1039
CTCCTTCACTCTCGCCCTCATCATCATCGTCATCAATAGGGATGGCCGTACGAAGTCGAGAAATTAGTGCATCCAATTCGTGCATCCAATTAGTGCATCCAAGTTTTTACAAGTCTTTACAAGTTTGTATTTGGTGTATTTTTTCCTCTATAAACGATTTTATTTCTCCTTGCTTTTACGCACAGTAGACAGAATATAACAGTAAGCTTATCGCAGATCATTTCTGGTCGTCGTGAACAAAAAGCTCCTCCCACTTCTTTCTGTTTCAATGCACTTTGCACTCTGCACTCCTTCCCACTTGTACTCCTTCCCACTTGTTTCAATGCACTTTGATGGAAACAGTCGGAAACTCCTCCCACATAAAGAGCTTCCCACTTCTTAAAGAATTTCAAGAGTATTTGCAAATAGTTGTCTGCAGGAAAGAGCAAGCAACTCCGAAAAATAATAGCGTTTGTGAGAAAAATTAGTAGGAAACAAGTAGTTAAGTAAATTTAGTGCTAGACAAGTAGTTTTAATACTGATTTGGTGAAAAATTACATTTTTTTTTTAACAAAAATATGTATCCAGCGGGAAAATATTTTATTTAATATCATCAATTTGTAAAATATGTCCCTTTTATGTCCCAAATTTCTAAAATATGTCCCTTTTTATGCCCTATTATGTCATTGTGTCCCGGCACACAGGAATATGTCCATTGAACATAAAATATGTCCAGTTGGCAACCCTGGTAAGAATGTCTATAAAATCTCTTTACACTTTAAAAAAAACTATGTATATGGCATGACAATACCACCATAAACACCTGCATACCCGCGTCTCTATTTGGTGTTTTACGGACTAACTGGAAAGTGGATCAAACAAGAAGCTACATAAGATGTGTTTTGACTAGTTTGATTTATTTTCTATTTTATCTGAAAAACACCTAATGGATGCCATGACATGTATAATTAGCGTTTGGCAAAACACCAAAACGTGTATAATATCTTATAGACTTATATTTGGATCTTGTATAACTAGTACCCTGTATCAATAAAGCTACTTACATTCAATACTCAAAATATTTTTTTAAGTAAATAGACTTTATGGACACCCTGTATACCTGTTTACAGTTATATATAAATAAATTAAAAAAACGCATAACAAACAAAGCAAAGCTTTGAAACCGTAAATGGCAAAATAGCACAATAGAAAAAACTGAAATAATTGAAAAATCGTCAAATATAAATGAATGTATTTATGCATGTTCCAAGCCATAATTACCGTTTATATAGGTTAAAATTTACGTATCTAATGCACACAGACCATAGCTACAGAACATACTTAGGGAACAAAATTATTTCAATCCTGATTGGGGCTGATATTATCCCAAACCTGATTAGCATCGAAATTATCCCAAATCTTGTTTAACTAAATGTAAAGTAAAAACGACTTAAAAAATTAATCAGCAGCTTTACATTCAAATACTAGCACTCGAAAATACAGCAGAAAAAAAAATCGAGCTGACAAATTTTAACATACATATCAGCACAGTATACTACTTTTTGCCAAATGATTTCACGTCAAGTCAACTGTCAAACTCAAAAAGGAGACTAAATGAAAGTTGATTTTTCATTCAAATTCAAAATCGTCAAATTCAAATCGTCAATTGAATCGTCTTATTTTGCATTAAAAAATGGTTTCAGTGGATTTTCTCCTTATGGAGAGAAAAAAAACAAATCTAAGATTTGCCCCAAAGAGGACGAATTTGCTAACGATTGAAAATTCTGAGACAACTAATCGATTCAAAAGTACCAAAAAGCTATATATTTAGCTTCCCAATCGCAAAGTAAGTAATATCGCTCGGTGGCAGATTCGTTCCTGAAAAGTCACGCAGTCCATCAGGGGTAAATGGTTAATATTGATATTTATCTTAATGTTTGATTTATTCAAGTCTGTTCACTTTATATTTCATGAAATTATGTTTAGTGATGCATAGTTTCACATCAGCTATTACGAATGAGGGGGGGGAGGGTGGTTAGTGCTTGGGCGGGAAGGGGGGAGTAGATGCCTAAACGAGCACATTTCAATGCCCAAATTGTCTAACTCTCCGTGAACCTTCAGACAAATATAGAAAGGGGTATAGAAGGGAGGGGAGAGTAGTAGAAATTCACCTCTTTTCTCACTTCATTTAGTCTACTATACTACTACTAGCATCTCACCACAGCACCATGCCGCCTTAGGTCAACACAGCTACGGACGCTACTCCTCCATCCCAATATGTTCTAAGCCTCCCTCTTGACAACCTCCCAGGAAGTTCGCTTTTGCCTTAAATCTTTCCTTATAACATCCTCTCACCTCATCCAACGACGACCTGCTTCCTGTTTAGCTCAAAGCGGTTGGCCGAAAAGGACAATCTTCAGCAGTCTGTCATCCTTGATCATCAGAACGTGCCCTAGCCGTCTCAACCTTTTCCTCATTATAGCTTCAAAAAGCTGGATTTAGACTGAGCCTGAATAATGGCGCTGCGGGGATTACCTCCTTTCTTTTTGCAGAATAATGTTTCAGACATTTATTTGAAGCTTCGTTTACCTAAACTGATTTGCTTCACATTTCATAAAATTATATACAAAGATGTGTAAGTGCAAATCATTTATTATGAAGGAGGGCCGGTAAGTCATTTTGTAAGGAAGGAGGGAGGGTTTAGGGGGAAGATACTTCAAAGAGCGTATAAAGAGCAGTGGGTTATTGCTTGGGCAGGAGGGGAGGAGTAGATGCCCAAAAGAGCACATTTCAATACCCAAATTGTCTAACTCTCCATGATCCTTCAGACAAATATAGAAAGATGTATGGAAGGAGGGGGAAAGAGCAGGGATTAATCTCTTATCCCACTTCATTTAGTGTGCTATACTACTACTAGCAAATCACTGCAGCACCAAGCCACCTGAGGCCAAAACAGCTACGCGCACTCCTCCTGCATCCCAATCTATTCAAAGCCTCCCTGTTTGCACCCTCGCAGGAAGTTCACATTTTCATTAAATCTTTCCTTATGACATCCTCCCACCCCAGAGAAAGGTGAGCTCCTTTCCGTTTAGCTCTAGGCGGTTGGCCGAAAAGGCGACCTTCGGCAGTCTGTCATCCTTCATCCGCAGAACGTGCCCTAGCCATCTCAACCTTTTCCTCATTATAGCTTCAAAAAGCTGGATTTAGACTGAGCCTGAATAATGGCGCTGCGGGGAATACCTCCCTTCTTTTTTTAGAAAAATGTTTCAGACATTTATTTGAAGCTTCGTTTACCTAAACTGATTTTCTTCACATTTCATAAAATTATATACAAAGATGTGTATGTGCGAATCAGCTGCTACGAAGTAGGGCCGGTGAGTCATTTTGTAAGGGAGGGGGTAGGGGGAAGATGCTTCAAAGAGTGCATTTTAATGTCTAACTGTCCTAGCTCTCATTAAGCCTTCAGACAACTATAGAATGAGGTTTGAGGAAGAAGGGGTAGGTAGATGGAAACTGATATCTAATCCCTCTTGATTCCCGGAGATATTTCTGTTCTACGCCTGTATTATTGGTGCTAGGGGCGGGGGGATAATAGCGATCAGTAGGGTGTATCTATGGAATTCGAGCTGATTACGTTCCTTGGCACCTTTCCAAGGCAGATTACCAGACTGGTTATTGCTATTGATATCAATTGCACATGGAATTATCACATGCACATTGCAAAAAAAGTTGGCAAGGTATAATGCGGTCTAACATGTTTTGAGAGTATGGTCATAATTATACAACTCAATCAGACTGGTTTATGAGTCAACATCCGGTTTTTAGGAGCCAATCAGAGAGTGGAGGTTACTCCATATGCGATAACTTGATTGATGATGGGATTTGAATAAAAGGAATGGTTTTCTTTACTATTCATATTAGTAAGAGAATTGAATTCAGAGAGAATAGTTTATTTGTGAGGATATTAGCAGAGAAAAATAAGTGGTGCATTTACATTATTGAAGATTAATGATGGAGCCGGCAGCAGCAGCAACGGTATACGAGTACCCAATTTGGCCGTGGAAATAACCGGAGGCTGTAGACTATGCCTTGAATGGGACGATATGTATGCTAGATACGTGATATCATTAAGCAAATTTAAGCAGGAGGAGCAACTATATTTTGCTGGAAAATTGAATATTCTCCATATAAAAGAACTTCGGTCAGCATTAGATGTGCTATCGAAATATATTGATGAGAACAAAATGCATCAGTGAATATTATTGTTGTAATTATGCTCAATAAAATTGTTTCTAAATCAAAGGTATTTTTCTTTCTATAGTAGACTAGCGTATATTTTTTAGAGTAGAAAAAATTCTGGTTAGTCTGTAGTTGGTTGTGAGAGTGTTAGGACTAAAAAATGGATAGATTTGAGAAAGAGCGAATCATGGGGAATCTAGTGCTTATGGAAAAACGTTTGATTCTAGATGATGATTTTCTAGAGCTGTCTATTCAAAGGAAGATATTTTCTCGGGGAATGCTTGTCGATATAATGAAAAGTGATTCTCCATCATTAGACTATTGTATGAAGCTTCTACGTCGTGGTCCAAATGCATTTACACAATTTATTGATATATTGATCACGACACGGCAAAATGATATGGTGGATATGCTTTTAAACATTAGTTTAGAAATTTAGGACTTTTTTCATGAGAAAGATGGCACTCAAGGATGATTTACTCCTCTCTCTATCTCAGACAATTTTTTGTTGTTGCTAGCTCAGTTTCATTGTGGCAGTGAGAGTGTCAACACATGAAAAAATGTTCCATACATGTCCGCTATGTATGTACACACTGGGCAGCTGGTCATCATGTGAGAATTGCACAATGATTGGTGAGTATGATGAAAAGTGTAGATTATGCAACCCGTGTAAATTGCATAGAGGATATGCAGTACAAATTAAAGGTTGTAATTCCTGTCTTGAAGAGGTGTGAGACTCTCATCCTAGAGGGCACCTATGCTCTAATTGCCATTATGATAATGTAATCAGTGGGAGAATACATATCCCGGTATAATTGGAAAGAATCCTAAGCGTGATTTTAGTTTATTGCTACGAGATTGGTATCGTTGTGGCTTTAGATTGTTCTGGGAGGAGGAGCCGGATCAGCGATTCAACTGCTGGAACAACAAAAGAATATGGTTTCTACGTCATCGTTGTGAAGACAATGACTACTACGATTATAAGCCCACTGATATTTATTTGGCTGTGACGGAATGTGATTCGACACTTGAGGACACTGTTTGTGAAATTACTTCAAATAGGCAAATTGAAACATGTGAATTCTATAGGATGAATGAGAATAGTATCATTGACTATACAAAGAGATATGACAAGAGTGAAGTTACACTCTACTGTAGAAAATGTGACCCTGACATTGCAGTACATCAGGATCAGTACACTGTGAATTCAGCTAATATACCTGCATTAGTTGTTGTCGACAAATACCCAGTAGAAGATGAAATCTAAAGAGTAGAAAAGTCGTTTTATCATGTATATAAGTTTTTATCATTTATTAATAAACAATTTCACATACATTTTTAGAACATTTTATTCGTAGGGCACTAAAATCAATATTAAATAAGCTTGTAAGTATATTTTCCACTAGAAAGTCATTCAATCGACGTAAGTCAACGTAGATGTCGAGAAACCGCTTGTAGGTATAGCCAAGACATCTGAACATGAAAAAGAGTAGTGCATGAAAGCCATATGTCTTAGTCGTTAAATCCACTACTTTTCGTTGATTTTGAATAATGGTTTTCCCACTGCTTTCAATAAAATTGCTGATGTATGGAGTGTAGAATTTATACGATAGGCCAAGAGCATAAAAAAATTCAACATTCTTCGCTGTTTGAAAGATGCATAGCCAATGGCCGGTCTTCAAAGTCGATGGACTGCTATTAACAATGATTAGGGTATTGTTAACACTTAGAATTTTTTCAATGAAGTCCGAAGGTATGCAATAGGACTTGTACTAGGACATGTATGGATCCATACTAAATACCTTGATTATTTGGTTTGTGTTCATGGTGCTAGGTCTAGTAGAACACTGCCGTCGGGTGTGATTTCCAAATATGTCTCAAATTGAGTCAATGATATTAGCGTGATACTCTCAGTCAAAGCATCGGGAAATGTACACTCTAAACGTACATTCCCTGTTCGTACTATGCTCATATCCTGAGTCCCTGACAAGTCCAAAACAATTACCCCATGATTTTTTGAAAACATTGAATCGGTTATTCCATTTTCAAATAGTTGAGAGTCATGATCTAAGGATTGCATGGTCAACTCGTACAGAGTTCTATAGGATTTTTTATCAAAAGATAGAGTGTACAGTGGAATACCATTCACTTTGCACACAAGGCTAGATAGACCGAAAAAATTAAAATCATGGGGGGATTCAGTCCAGGATCCAACGGCACTGCCACTCTTCACAAAGGCCAAAGCCAATTTTGATGGGATTTCTCCACTGATAAATGATGAATCGCTATAGCTACGAGAGCCAGTGGCAATGTGACGTTGATTGGTGATCGTATGGGGGACAAGAAGTTTAATGTTGTTGCCATTGGCTTTTAGCTTTTCCATTGCCAATGCAACAGAGCTCATAACCTGTTGTTTTCGGACGTGGAGAATTGCTGATGTGATAATGACATTTGCATCGGGTGCTGCTGGAAGTGTTTTTCTCAAAATGAAATTCGATGGGGCCAGTTGCAACTTTATGTCAATCTTGACATTGGGGGGTAGCCATTGAGATACATTGAATATCTCATGATTTAATTTTCCAACCAGATGATACTCCTGGCTCACTGCAGTAGTCAACTCACCATCAGTATCAACACCTGATCGATATTCATAGCCCAATGATTGTCCTCTCAACTCCTTGTACGCCTTTGGTGTCATCATCATAAATTGTATGTAGCTTGCATAGTTTGATAAATTATTACTAGTGCTCACCAATGTACCATTAATAAATACATTAATTTGTTTGAATAGGTTGTGTAGATTACAGTTTTCATAGGAGAGACCATCGCCAGCAGTTGGAGTTGTATTATCTGACCTTTTCTTCACCGCAATATTTAAATCAATAAATGTTGATGACAAATCAATGAAATAGTCTTCATTGAAAAATATTTGAAAGTTTATTTTTTCCGAGAGGGGTTGTTGGGGATGAAATTGTTCATAGTAGCCATACTTGACACTAACATCAACATTTTCAGCATTGAATTGATTCAATGAGGAACTAATTGATGGATATGATTCCTTGTGGGGTAGATAAGTCATCTTAAGAGAAGAAATCCTTCTTTGATCTAACAATCTTTTTCTTTTTCTTCTTCTTCTGCTTATTGCTCTTCCTTGTTTTATTCCTCAAAGTCCTTGTTGATGTCCTTCGCTTCCCGCCTGGGTGGAGACTGATGAGTGAATGACGTGCACGCTTCCTTTTCAATCCTTCCCTATTTTGCCGAGATTTTAATTGCTCACCAACGGCTCTTGCTGAAGATCTAATATTTTTCTTAACACTCTCCTTGAAATTTTTGCCCGACCTCCAGTCCTGTAGCGTGGAGGCAGCAAAATTTGATGCAGCAGGTACAAGATATTTTCTGGCAAGGGGTAGTGCAGAACGAAATAGCCTAGCAAACCAGCTACCAAGACCATAGCCAGACATTGTAGTACGCCCCTTGTAGTAGTCCAATCCATTGCCTATTTGACGTGGACTCAAAGCACCAACATAGCAATCGATATCGGGGCAGACAAATGGAATTCTTCTATTGTTCATTTTATGTGATTTTGCTGTCGCCGACAATGGGTCGAAAATGACATGTAATCACTGCTAAGCCTTTTGTTATTGCTAGAGGATCACCCAATTCACTTCTTAGTGTTAACTGACAGAGTTCCAAATACGAAGTGTTTACAGGAATATACTGAAGATGCTTTATATTATAGTGATGAACAAGTTCATGAGTTGTTTTTCGGTCAAGAACACGCAGGAGGGGGACATTTGAATTACCGACTCTCGACGTTTCCACAAAGGATGCATAGAGAAATATGCAAGAGTCCGAGGCGAAACCAGGTGGATAATCAGCAAAAATAACTTGATCCATCCCGTAAACAATGCCAGCATTTTTCCCATTGATCATATTCTGTTTAAAGCCAAAAACGTCTCTCAGATTATCATTGAGAATAATTATTTCAGTGTCAACAGGTGAGGTAATGTAAATCATATCGTGTTCCAATGAATAATTAAAATGGAATTTACCATTCCTACGATATGAGGTTTTTCTATTGATTGTACGAAACAAATCTGTTATATTATCATATTCAATATATTTCAATTTGGCATGTGGATATTCGCTAGATTTAAAGGCTTCAACCCATTCTTAGTCGACAAAGAGTGTCCAATCGAATGGTATAACTTTTATATCATACACATGATCCTTTCTAAGGATGTCATAGGTATTTTTGAGAATACAGTCGACAAGAGCCACTTCATACGCACCGTCAAATTTGATGGCGGGGGATAGTTTTGTCCAAAAATCACTTGTCGTATTCAAGTTTTTGTAGAGAGAATCGGAAACGTTGGACATAAAAGTTACATAGAAATCATTGGGCATTGTCAATATCTTCAACACCGATCCAAGAATCAAAATCAGAGTTGTATCCTAGCCAACGAACAAGTAACTGTTTCCTACCCCTACGTGTACAAGTCTTTAATGTCTTTTCAATTTGATAGATTTCACTATTATTTTTAACCTTTTGTAGTTCATAGTCATAAAAGCCGCAAAGAATCTCTTTATCTTTGGTATCGCGCAAACGATAAGTTATGGGTTTAGTGTCTAGGGTTTTTGCCACTTTAAAAAGTTCGGTGGACCACAAGTAATTCCCCTTTTCAAAAACATTAGTTGTTCTATTAATTCGAACAGTATCACCAACATTGAATTTATGTTTCTTCTTGACAATCGTTTCATTGGAATATTGTTTAAGAAAGGTGTCAATTGTATCAGGATCAGAATGATGAACTTCCGTTGGGGTTGAGTGGGACAATGATCGATGAGGTCGTTGATTATAAATCAACATGAATTTATCTAAATCATGAATAAAAGCCGGTGTATTTTTCAATGTACAATATCTTGAAATTAAAAGTCGAATAGTTCTTATCAATCGTTCGGCCAATGCGGCCTTTATAGGACTATGACTATGATAGAGCAGTGTACTATATTTCACTAGTACTTTTGCAACATGGGGGTTAACAAATTCACTACCACGATCCGTTTGAATTTTTTTATATGAATCCTGTTCGAGAATACTTTCAATGGCCTGAGCAACTTCAACGCCTCTCTTTGTTCGCAATGGAACATTTTTTGGATAACATCTTTTTGGATCTAGTGAACTTTAAAACCAGCTGTGAGATTGTATTAATTCAGTGCCTTGAGCTACAATATATTCAATGACCTTGAGGATTACAGAAATTTCACAATACTCTGCTACGGATTATAATCTAAAGTAAATTTATTGATATGGACTAATTGCTTTGTTTGGATTTATTAATACGGTAGCAACAACAAGTACGACATTTCCGTGTTTTGAACTTTTTTTTTAGTTCAAATTTTAAGGGAAAGAAAAGGAAGGAAAGAAGGGGAAAAAAAGATTATTTGGCTAATAAAATAGTTTAATAGCCAAATTTCATTATTTTTTCGCTGATTAGTGACAGCCTGTGCAGAAGAGAGCGGGAACAAACACAAGAGCCGTATCGGTACCGGCCGGATATTGATCCTTAAACTGCTGGGGAAAGGCGATTTGGGTACCGGCACTTCCCAAAGGTTTTGTTAGCTGTACCTCGTCAGCATTCATTCTGTGTAGTTCATTCAGCATTCGTTCACTCAAGAAACGAGTGAATAGCCAGAGGCGATACGTATATGTTTGCGAATACTTTTTGGACCGGTTTTGGATGTGATTAAGGACTTCGATTGTTAATTGTTGTGACATCATTGGATACGATTGGACTTAATTTGGATAGATTATAAGCGAAAGAAAAATGGCGAAAATCAAGTATTTATATACCTCTCTTTTAAATTTCATCCAGCGTTCACTTAACTTCAAAGATATTCCCCATGAATTGGTTGTAAGCACTGCCGTGAGATTTTTTGACAAGGAATCTGTCACATAAGCCGTAAGATTTATACGAGATCAATTAGATAAAGATGGAACCATTTTGAAAGAGCGTAGAAGCACAATAAATGCATCTGTTTTTGTAGAAGATACGATTCATGCTATGAAGGAATTGAACGCTAAGGGTGATTTCCCTTTCAAATTGACTATTTATGATCCATCTGAGACTCCTTCCATACCTCACGATGTATTTACCTCATTAACGTGCAAACTAAACGAATGTGGTGAAAAAATGAATGCATGGCTAGACCGATGCAACGCCAGTTTTGACACTAAAACATGGCCTACTCCCAGCGAATCTCTAAGTATCCCGCTTCACGTAAAAGAAGCACCACCCGAAGTCTATAAATCGTGCCAAAAGCAGAAAGAATTTCTTGATTCCAATGGTGCATCCGAAAAAGTACAGAAGGTAGTTACGAGAAGCGATACGCTGGTGTTATATGTTAGAGCCGAGCATGATGCAATCGAATTCCGCGGTTGTAGTTAAAGTCCATAAACCGAAATTCCTGGCAGTGGCTAAATTTGTCCCTGAAGATACGACAAACGAGGAGATTGAGTCTGCTATGGAAGGGATCCAAGAAGCGAAACGCTATGGTACTAGCAAGTCAGTCAAGCTAACATTCAGAGACAAAGAAGATCTTGAAAAAGCACTGAAATATGGCGTTTACGTCGGTTATTGCCATATCTAGGTGGACAAATATGTTGCCGCCCCTCTTAGGTGTTTTAAATGCCAAAGGTTTGACCACTTGCAACGAGATTGCCCTAACAATACGAAGTGTTCCAGGTGCTCCGGCGATCACGAAAACCCTAAAGACAATCCATGTGTCCGTGATACTAAATGTGCTAATTGCTCTGGAAAGCATCCATGTTATAGCTCGCAATGCCCGGTTTATAAAAGACAATTAGAGGCTAGTTCAAACAAACGTAAGCAATCAATGCAACTATCTCGCTTTATAGCAGAAATATATACGGGCACGCTCCACACAAGCTGTCTCTTTTAAGTGATCTAGTAACCAAGCATAGTATAATATGCATTCAGGAACATTTGATAACATCTGATCATTCAGAAATCCTTGACCGAATTCCAGGAAAGGACTATTTTTTGCAGCCTGCTATCCGCAACAGCTCAGTTGGAAGGCCGAGCGGTGGAATCTTGATCATTGCAGACTCCAATTTGCAATGCACGCTATTTGATTCATGCGATTCTTTTCCTGCGATCAGAGTTCCTAGTCCAAATGGCTTTATAGTCATATCAGTGTACCTCCCTACAAATTATCGTGATGTCCTCTCAGTAAGGCGTTACACAAAGGCTTGTGCAAGACTCGGGAGGTTGGCCGAACAATACAAGTCAGAAAAGATTATTATCTGTGAGGACTTCAACTGTCAGCTTCTAGATGATGATCGTTTCTTCACCATATTAAGGGGGTGTCTGCCAGACGCTATGGCCCCGGTTCCAAAATCCCAGTCCTTCACGTTTGTCCACAGCGCATCCCTGGCTACATCAGATATCGATCACTTTTTCGTAAATTTCCTACTTCCGACCGGGATTAAAGCCATTGTTAACTCGGAACACAATTGTAGCGATCACCTTGGGATTAGCTTAATGGTACCATTCTCCACCTACAAGCGGTGCCCCGGGCGATCATGGTTTATCAAGAGTGAATGGCAAAGGATAGATCAGTCCTTGTGCAAAGATATTCTTGACTCAACTCTTGCTAAAATCAAAGTACTGTTCCACCTGCTTACTCATGGCCAAAATGAAGACAGACTAGCCCTGAACATCTTTTGCTCCGAAATTGTTCATTCGATGAAGCTTGCGGAATCTGCCGCTGTTCCGGTGGCAAAAGTGTAACCCAACACTCGTAAAAAGGGATGGGATAACCCAAATGTCAAGTTTGCCAAGAAGAGATCCAAGTTCTGGTACGAATTGTGGAAGGAATGCGACAAACCCCGCTCTGGAGTAGTTTTTCAGTGCTTTCAACATGCCAAAAAAGAATTCAAACGTACTGTCGAGAATATGCAAGTCCAGCAAGTGGAGAAGTTGTCTTGTGATTGCAGGAGTGACCCAAACATCTTATGGAAGCGATTCCAATCTAACAGGG
>JAQQPU010025022.1:0-12282 GCA_029168905.1 Artemia sp. Kazakhstan ARC1039
AAAAAAAATTCAAAATGAACTTTGAAAAATTAAGAGAATGTAACTGTGACAAGGTAAACCAAGACAAAACACTACTGAAATAATCCAACTCTTGCATTTCAATGAAAGAAATTCAAAATGAACTTTGAAAAATTTAGAGAATGTAACTGTGACAAGAAAGAGGAACATTGCAGCTCAGATTTCCCTTTTTTTGGAATCGGAGTCAGATCACCAATACAGAACGAGGATGGAACAATACCTCTAACAAATATCATTTGCATGAGAAGGCTAAGGTGACGCACCAATAGATAACTTCCATTAATGATGTGTAGAGTGCTCACCTTATCTATCCCACAAGACATTTTCTTTTTAAGTTGGGAAATGGATTTTATAACAGCGTCACAAGTAACAACAAAATCAAGGTCAGGAGATTCATCAATGAATTTGCAGAGCTCGTCACAAAACTGTGACTCTAAAACAGGATCAGGCTCAGAAAATTCATTTGAAAAATGGGATATCCACTCAGACAAAGGAATGTAATTCGGGTCTGGCAAATTGGAGGAGATAGTACGAGGTAATAGCTTCCACAGAAGATCAGGTGAATTCCTGACCTTCTAGGAATAAAGTGTCTGCATTTTAGATCGATGAAGGGCAAGTTCCTTAGCAAAACATTTTTTTGACACTTTTCTCAGTTCATTGACTATTCCTTGACGGGGGCATAGGCAATCTTTCCATAATTTCTACCAAAATTTAGCACGGTTACAAGCTTCAGACAGCACTAGATTTCCTGACCACCCGGGAACTTGGGTACCAACACGTATTTTTTTAAGAGGAACTGCCCTTTTTTCAGCACACAAAAGTGCATGGCAGATTTCTGCGGAGAATATATCAAGAGTTAATCTAACCTCATTTATGTCTTTATTAGAAGACTTTTGCAGAAGATGAAATGGAACCCGGATCTTGTTTAGGATACTATCTGAAATTTCAATGTACTGAGATGTTTCAATTTTATTCCAATCGCGAGAAGTATACCACTTGTGCCGGTGAACAGTATAAGCCTGTAACACAGGAATCTGAGAAGCTTCTCGTTTGAAACTAGAAGCAATAGGAAGATGGTCTGAAACTTGAAATTTGGAAACTACCTCAACACAAGGTATATCAAGGTTATATGACACAACATGGTCGAGGTTAGATGTGCAAGAGGAAGAATGAATGTAAGTAAACTGAGCAGATTTCTGTTGAACTTTAAAATCATCACCAAATATTCCTAATAGTAAAGAAGCACGGATAGAAGCTGAAGACAACCCGCAATTTAAATCACAATTAAAATCACCTGCAACGATCGCATCACCAATTGTTGGAATTTCACACGGTGAGTATATCACGAATTTCGGGATCTTACGTTTTTCTTTCGATGCCGTAGATAACCAATTACAAATGTCAAGGACATTTTTATCGTCTTTTTGGTATCTAATTAAACGTGTTCCAATTTCTAGCACCTGATGTAAGACCTCCTTTGCCTTTAGAATGGTTTCATGACTGAAAAAGCTTGTCGACTTAGCAATTATTGTTTCTACTTTGATACCATCGATCATCGATCAAGAAATAAAATTCAATATTGGATTTAAAATTATATCCGAGTCGCCCATTATTTCATAATTGCACTTACGGTAATAATATTCAATAGACAAAAATCCACTCCAAATCAATGCCAAAAACCGTCACCAATATAAACTCAATCCAATCAAGCAGGCAGTGACGTCACAGTGGATTTACAGCTTTGTAGTCAGAGAAATTGTTTTCAAGGTCACTGAATTAATGAGATTTCAAAATTCTTTCTAAGTTGCACGTGGTTCTTCCTTTGGGCTTGCAAATACAACTGATTTGCAAGCATTACAATTACAATTTCGGGCATTTCTGAGCTAGATTTCTTAGTCTTTCGTTGGCGTGTGTTGTCTGAAACTTATGATTTGGGATGTGTAGTTTTCTATTTTTGACTTTGCTGAGTTAGATTTCTTAGCCTTTCATAGGTGTTTGTTGTCTGAAACTTATTTGCTATTTCCGACTTTTCTTAGCCAGATTTCTTAGTATTTCGTAGGTGTGTGTTGTCTGAAACCTATGATTTGGGATCTTTAGTTTGCAATATCCTGATTTTCTGAGCTAGGTTTCATAACCTTTTGTAGGTGTGGGTTGTCTTAAACCTATGATTTCTGATGCTATTTGTGCTTTTCAGAGCTAGGTTTCTTAGTCTCTCATAGGTGTGTGTTGGTTGAAACCTACAATTTGGGGTGGGTAGTTTGCTATTTCTGGCTTTTCAGAGCTAGGTTTCTCAGTCTCTCATAGGTGTGTGTTGTCTGAAACCTACAATTTGGGGTGGGTAGTTTGCTTTTTCTGGCTTTTATGAGCTAGATCTCCTAGTATTTCGTAGGTGTGTGTTGTCTGAAACTTATGATTTGGGGTATGTAAATTACTATTTCGGGCTTCTCTGAGCTAGATTTCTTAGTCTTTCGTTGGTGTGTATTGTCTGAAACTTATGATTTGGGATGTGTAGTTTGCTATTTTTGACTTTGCTGAGCTATGTTTCTTAGTATTTCGTAGGTGTCTGTTGTCTGAAACTAATGATTTGAGATGTGTAATTTGCTATTTCTGACTTTTATGAGCTAGGTCTCCTAGTATTTCGTAGGTGTGTTTTGTCTGAAACGTATGATTTGGGGTATATAAATTACTATTTCGGGCTTTTCTGAGCTAAGGTTTCTTAGTATTTCATAGGTGTTTTTGTCTGAAACTTATGATTTGGGGTGTGTAATTTGCTATTCCACACCAATAAAATTGACAAAATCAGATTGATTAAATTCTATATCAACATCCATTTCTCAGGTACATGGGATAACATTGACAAAATCTAGGTATCAGAATGAATAAATTCTATATCAACATCCGTTGTTGGATATGTCTTTATGTCATTATGAAAAAATTGTAAGTAAGTAACAAATTCTTTCTTGAATTCACCGCTTGAATACACAATACAGAAATTTAATTCAGGAAATTCTTTATTAATATTCATTATCCATTGAAGTAACTTCCTAGACAGACAATGCAGCAATTTTACAAAATCAAAGTATAAGAGTGATTAAATTCCATATCAACATCCATTTCTCGGATACATAGGAAAAAGTTAACAAAATGAATTTTAGTAGTGAAGTGAAAGTAGTGAAAATTTATTAGTGAATAAATTTTATTTATCGACATCTTTTGTCAGATACATCGGATAAAATTGACAGAATCGAAGTTTCAGAGTGAATAATTTTTTTTATCAACATCCTTTGTCAGATACATCAAATAAAATTGACAAAATCTAAATTTCAGAATGAATAAATGCTTTAATAACATCCTTGATCGGATATGTCGGATAAAATTGACAAAATCTAAGTATCAGACTGACTAAATTGTATATCAGCATCCTTATCTCGGATACTCGGCATTAAATAGTGGAATTTGTGAGGAAATTGCTCTGCCTTGCACACGCCAACAGACACATTGTTACTTACTTACAATTTTTTCGTAATTTCTTGAATGAAATTTCTGCATTGTGTATGCAAGAGGTGGCTTCAATAAAGGGTTTGCTACCTATTTACAATTTCTTCATAATTTCTTGAATGAAATTTCCGTATTGTGTATCCAATAGGTTAAAACAATAAAGAGTTTATTACTTACTTGCGATTTAAAAAATGAAATAGAGCTATGTCGACTTTGCATATTTTATTCAACATATCCGACAAAGGATGCTGAAAAAGCATTTATTCACTCTGATATTTAGATTTTTTTAATTATAATTGTTGTAACTGATAAAAGATGTTGATAAAAAATGAATCTGATACTTAGATTTTGTCAATTTTATCCGATATTTTATCCTATGTATCCGAGAAAAGGATGCTGATATACAATTTAGTCACTCTGATACTTAGATTTTGTCAATTTTATCCGAAATATCCGATAAAGGATGTTATTAAAGCATTTATTCATTCTGAAATTTAGATTTTGTCAATTTTATTTGATGTATCTGACAAAGGATGTCGATAAAAAAAATTATTTACTCTGACACTTAGATTCTGTCAATTTTATCCGATGTATCTGACAAAAGATGATGATGAACAAAATTTATTCATTCTAACAATTAGATTTTGTTAACTTTTTCCTATGTATCCGAGAAATGGATGTTGATATAGAATTTAATCACTCTTATACTTAGATTTTGTGAAATTGCTGTATTGTATGTCTAGGAAGCGAGTTCAATCGATAATGAATGTTAATAAAGAATTTCCTGAATTAAATTTCTGTATTGTGTATTCAAGAGGTGAATTCAAGAAAGAGTTTGTTACTTACTTACTTACTTACAATTTTTCATAATGACATAATGACATATCCAACAACGGATGTTGATATAGAATTTATTTATTCTGATACCTAGATTTTGTCAATGTTATCCCATGTACCTGAGAAATGGATGTTGATATAGAATTTAATCAATCTGATACTTAGATTTTGTCAATTTTATTCGATATTCTATCCTGTGTATCCGAGAAAAGGATGCTGATATAGAATTCAGTCACTCTGATACTTAGATTTTGTCAATTTTATCCAAAATATCCGATAAAGGATGTTGTTAAAGCATTTATTCATTCTGAAATTTAGATTTTGTCAATTTTATTTGACGTATATGACAAAAGATGTTGATAAAAAAAATTATTCACTCTGACACTTAGATTCTGTCAATTTTATTCGATGTATCTGACAACAGATGTTGATAAATAAAATTTATTCACTCTAACACTTATATTTTGTCAACTTTTTCCTATTTAGCCGAGAAATGGATGTTGATATTGAATTTAATCACTCTTATACTTAGATTTTGTCAAATTGCTGCATTGTCTGTCTAGGAAGCGACTTCAATCGATAATGAATGTTAAAACAGAATTTGTTCAATTTTTTTTATAATTTCCTGAATAAAATTTCTGTATTGTGTATCCAAGAGTTGAATTCAAGAAAGAGTTTGTTACTTACTTACTTACTTACTTACTTACAATTTTTCCATAATGACATAATGACATATCCAACAATGGATGTTGATAAAGAATTTATTGATTCTGATACCTAGATTTTGTCAATGTTATCCTATTTGTCTGACAATAGATGTATGCAAATTCCTTAACTTACATATCCGATGTTTTAATAGACATTCTAAACGTTTGATATGCTAGCTTACTCTAAAAATAATAAACACATAACAATGTAATATTTTTAATGAAATAATGCTATGTAGAATATTAATACAAAAATATATTATGATACATTATTAATATCAATGATTAACTTTGGATACCTTGAATCTCTTCCATAAAATAGTTCAACATGTTCTCCCTTGATATTGTAGCTATGGTCTTCTCTTGGTTCGTAATCAGTAGAATAATCATTATTCCATTTTGAGTCATACACAATTTTTACTGGTGTCTCATCAACATGCTCAATATGCTTTTCGTCCTTGGTATTATTTGGTTCATTGACTGTTTGATCAATGGCAGTAACGTTTAATGGTGCTTTGTTTTTCATCGATTCATCTTTATATTCCATAGTGATATTTTCTGACAATGCCCTTTTTATTTTTCTGGCAATTTCACTGTCTATTATCACATTATTTTTACACGGGTAACAGTTTCGGCATGTAGAAAAGATATGGTTTACGATTTTAGTAGAAGAGTAGGCCTTTCTTTTATTGACCTTCCGTTGAATGCTAATAGCCGAAAGCTGACGATTGGATGTATCAGTAAGTAATGTGTTACCTGCAGCAGTAGCAAGGAGTTGTCCTCTATCATCAACGATTATTTCTATGTTGGCATTCTCTTTGAGTGCAATCATCTCTGGAGATCTCAATCTCGCATAACCACCAACATAAGAGTTGAATTTTTTCGGTATTCCAAAGAAATTTAATTCCTTACTGTCATGACAATGCATGCATAAATTTCCAATAGTGTTACCACTTGTACTTGTTTCATAGTTTAAATACTTCTCCTTGTCGGAATTCAATGATACAATAACCTTATTATGTGAATACACTTAATTAAAATGCTCCATCTTCACTTTTTTTTAAGATATGACTTATGTGTTTATCGTTCCATTGCGTAAAAAATACTGATTTAATACATGCAATAGACTAGGTAGTGTCGATAACTGGACATAGAATACCAGTGGGAAAGCCACATCGTGTCTCTGACCAATCATAGAGTACAATTGTTAGAGCCGTAAGCATATTTTGTCATTTTAAGATACGTACAAACAAAAATAAAGTTGAATAATTTCGAAGTTTAAAAAAAAATAGTTTGTTTTTATGAAAAAAATATTGAATTAGAACCATCAGTCCAAATCATTATGAGTATCCAGAACTGGACTTAAGTTTCACACTTGAACTAGAAAATTGTATTTTCCATAATTTTCTTACAAGAAACTAGATTTCACGGTCAAAAACCCTTATTAGCTCAGATTTTACGGAAATAGTTCTATTTTTCGATCCAAAAATAGACTTAAGTTTCACATTTGAACCAGAGAATTGTATTTTCCATAATTTGTTTTTGCAAAAACTAGAGTTTACGGTCAAAAACCCTTATTAGCTCAAATTTTATAGAAATAGTTTATTTTTCGATCCAAAAATAGACTTAAGTTTCACATTTGAACCAGAGAATTGTATTTTCCATAATTTTCTTGCAAAAAACTAGAGTTTACAGTCAAAAACCCTTATTAGCTCAGATTTTATAGAAATAGCTTATTTTTCGATCCATAAATGGATTTAAGTTTCACCTATGAGTCAACGAATTGTATTTTCCATAATTTTCTTACATAAAACTAGAGTTTAAGGTCAAAAACCCTTATTAGCTCAGATTTTACGGAAATAGTTTATTTTTATAGGTTTCAGACAACACATACCTACGAAAGACTAAGAAACCTAGCTAATAAAAGCCGGAAATAGCAAATTAACCATCCCAAATCATAAGTTTCAGACAACACACACATACGAAATACTAAGAAATCTGGCTAAAAAAGTCGGAAATAGCAAATTACACACCCCAAATCATAAGTTTCAGACAACAAACACCTATGAAATACTAAGAAACCTTAGCTCAGAAAAACCCGAAATAGTAATTTACATACCCCAAATCATAAGTCTCAGACAACACACACCTACGAAATACTAGGAGACCTAGCTCATAAAAGCCGGAAATAGCAAATTACACATCTCAAATCATAAGTTTCAGACAACACACACCTACGAAATACTAAGAAACCTAGCTCAGCAAAGTCAAAAATAGCAAACTAAACATCCCAAATCATAAGTTTCAGACAACACACACCTATGAAAGGCTAAGAAATCTAACTCAGCAAAGTCAAAAATAGCAAACTACACATCCCAAATAATAAGTTTCAGACAAAACACACCAACCTTCCTGAAGCCCTTGCTGATTCCAGGTGGGAATCAAAGGTCAAGCTAAGCTTGTATACCTCCATGGCAGTGATGGTAGTTAGAGGCAATGAGGCTTGATCTTCCGTCCCTGGGCAGCAGAGGAAATCCATCAGCGCACCTCAAAGCGGTGTAAGGGTTTAAACACCACTGAGCTCCAAGCCGAGTGATTTGGTGGCCAACGCGCTCCGGGTGACCCGCAAGACTGGGGATCTTGCGGTCAACTCTATTCCCAAGAAACATCGATGGATTTGATACCTATAAGAAAAGTTGTAACGGCTACGGCGTCCCCGGCAAGCGACGCGGTCCCCGTATTGGTGCGGGTGTCGAGAAGTAAACAAGCCAACCGTACTACGGCGTTCCCTGCAGGCGACGCGACTTCGAATATGGCGGCGAAGTCGAAAAATCCTTTTCATGCCATAAATCTAGGAAAACCCACTACAGTCATTAAACAGGCAAAATCTAGAATAAATGTGGGATGCTGGAACGTAAGATCCGTCAAACAAGAAGTAACGCAAGTTTTTTTGTCCATGAGATGGAGAAGTACAACATAGACATACTTTGCATATCCAAGACCTAAATTTCAGGTTCTGGCTCCATAGTTATTACAGCTCCTGAAACGCTACATCAATTCCATTTTTTCTACTTCGGAGTAGAGGATAATTTGGGACTCCACGGAGTTGGTTTCATCATGAACCAAAGAACCAGAAATGCTCTCCTAGAATGGGAACCAGTCTCCTGTAGACTTGCCAGAATCAGACTAAAAGGAAACCCCGCAAACGTGTCGATAATTTCTACCTATGCCCCCACCCGTGACACTGCTGATACGACCAAGGATGGTTTCTACGGCGAGCTACAGCAGCTGTCTTCTTCTGTTGCCGCACGTGATTACTTGATTGTTGCTGGAGACTTCAACGCAAGAGTTGGTCCGTCTGACCAAACCACAAGACAAGTTCTGGGAAAATTTGGACAAGGTCACAGATGCGAGAATGGGCAAAGGTTGTTAAACTACGCCTTGATGAACCACCTTGTTGTCACCAATACCATATTTCAGCACAAACCTAGCCACCTTTTAACATTCAAATGACGGTGTCACTAAGGCTGAAATGGACTTCATTCTCGTACGCCAGCGCTGGAGAAGCTCCGTGCAGGACTCTCGCTCTTACTACGGCGCGGACACAGGCTCGCATTCTGGGTCTGACAACAGGGTTATTGCTGCAAAAATTTTGCTACGTCTTGCAACTCGGAGAAAAAACGAGCCCAAGGCAGGATTTGACATTGGTAAGCTCCAAGACAAAGAAGTTCGGCAGGCCCTCAATTTGGAACTGACTAACCGATTTGACGCCCTCAGTTCTGATGAAAACCCAACCCCCGAGAAGAGATGACAGACCTTTAAAACAGTGATGACAGAGACTGCTGATGAGATACTAGGCCGAGCATAAATCAAACGACAGCACTGGATTACCGCTAGGACCCTGTCAATAGTCGGTGAGCGAAGACAAAAGATGAGCGGCCCTAAAGAAGAAACAAAAGAGCTGCGCAGACAGTTAAAACGCTCTGTTCGTCTGGACCGCCGCCAAATGTGGGAAGATGCTACCGTGTCGTTAGAGAAAGCAGCACGCTCACATGATACCCGCAAGCTTTACCAGATCCTGAAAGAGCCTGTTGGTAAGAAAGCTGCTGTCTCAGAAATAGTCAAAGACAGATCAGGAAAAATCATCAGTTGTCAGAAGGAGCGCTTAGCAAGATGGAAGGATCACTTTGAGATCCTCCTAAACCCATCCCCATCATCCGCTCCTGATGCTTTCCCACCTGCCGTTTCTAAAGAACCCTACGACGTCGAGCTGGATACACCGACCAGAGCCGAAATACTAAAAGCGATCAAGACCCTGAAGAACCACAAAGCCCCAGGTGAAGATGGCCTCCCCCCGGAAGTGTACAAACAATGCCCTGAGGTCACTGCTGAACAGTTCCATGGCATTCTCGAAGAAGTGTGGAGGACCAATTCTTTCCCAAAAGATTGGAAGACATCAGTCATTCTCCCTTTCTATAAGAAAGGAGATAAAACCGAATGTAAAAATTACCGCGGAATACGTCTTATAGACATCGCAGTCAAAATATTCGGGATCATATTCTTGAACCCCTTCAAAGGGGCAAGGGAGGAAAGAACCCGAGGAAATCAAGCTGGCTTTCGGCCAGGTAGAGGCTGTACTGATAATATCTTCGTTTTTTGCCTCATTATCCAGCAGTTTGAAAGGTACAATCTACCCCTGATCTTGATGTTCCTGGACTTCATTGCCGCCTTCGACTCTGTCACTCGCCAGAAACTTTGGAAGACCCTAGAGAATGACGGAATGCCGCTGAAGTTTGTTGAACTGATGAAGGCATACTATGACGCGTCAGTGAGCAGAGTTGAAAGAAACTGAAGAATTCCTGGTTGTGTTCGGAGTAAAATAAGGGTGTGTCCTCTTTCCGACTCTGTTCAATTATTGCGTCGATTGGGTGCTTGAAAATGCACTGTTGTCCTATCCAGGAATTCAGATTGGACAGAATCTTTCACTGACTGACCTCGATTATACGGATGATGTTGGCCTCCTGTCAGACCCCGTAGAAGCTCAAAACATGCTTGACAACGTAGTGGCCTGGGCAGACCTGATCGGCTTGAAAGTCAGCACAGAGAAAACGAAATTCATGGCTATTAACCACGACACAGGACCATTCACACTATCTGTCAAACAAGTTCAGCTGGAAAAAGTCAACTGTTTTACATACTTAGGCTCCCAAATATGTATTGACGGATCTTCCGACGCTGATATCCAACAGAGAATACAGGAAACGCAGACAGTCTTTGCCTCCCTTCGGAAACCCTTATGGAATCGCCGCGAAGTCAGTGTCCGAACGAAAGTTCGAATCTACATGGCACTAGTCCGCACCGTTCTCCTTTACGGATGCGAAACATGGTCGGTAAAACTACAGCGTGAGAATACACTGAAGGTGTTTGAGCATACCTGTCTGCGAAGAATACTCAGAATAAAGATGCGCGACCGTATCTCCAGCGCGGATCTACGTCGAATGTGCAATATTCCGAGAGATGTTGCGCTCCCTATTAAAGAACGCCGTTTGAAATGGTTGGGCCATGTATTACGGAAGCCACCAGAATACTTGCCTCGCCAAATACTTCTAGTCGAGCCTATTAGCTCCTGAAAGAGACGCCAAGGAGGACAGAGGAAGAACTGGTGGAACCTGGCCAAATCAGACCTTGAACCTATCGTGGGATTCAGAAAGTTCGGACACAAATGGTCAACTCAGTGGCTCGGTTTTGCAGAGCAGCTGGCAGAGGATCGCTCAACATGGTCCAAGAAGGTCTTCAAGATCATCGATGCCGGGCGAGGTGGAAACGCATGATTCCCGCCACAAGTAAGTAAATAACACACACCAACGAAAGACTAAGAAATCTAGCTCAGAAAAGCTCGAAATAGTAATTTACATACCCCAAATCATAAGTTTGAGACAACACACACCTACGAAATACTAGGAGACCTAGCTCATAAAAGCCAGAAATAGCAAACTACCCACCCCAAATTGTAGGTTTCAGACAACACACACCTATGAGAGACTAAGAAACCAAGCTCTGAAAAGCCAGAAATAGCAAACTACCCACCCCAAATTGTAGGTTTCAGACAACACACACCTATGAGAGACTAAGAAACCTAGCTCTGAAAAGCCCAAATAGCATCCCAAATCATAGGTTTAAGACAGCCCACACCTACAAAAGGTTATGAAACCTAGCTCAGAAAAGCAGGATATTGCAAACTAAAGATCCCAAATCATAGGTTTCAGACAACACACACCTACGAAATACTAAGCAATCTGGCTAAGAAAAGTCGGAAATAGCAAATAAGTTTCAGACAACACACACCTATGAAAGGCTAAGAAATCTAACTCAGCAAAGTCAAAAATAGCAAATTACACATCCCAAATCATAAGTTTCAGACAACACACACCAACGAAAGACTAAGAAATCTAGCTCAGAAAAGCCCGAAATTGTAATTTACGTACCCCAAATCATAAGTTTCAGACACCACACACCTACGAAATACTATGAAACCTTAGCTCAGAAAAGCCCGAAATAGTAATTTACATACCCCAAATAATAAGTTTCAGACAACACACACCTACGAAATACTAGGAGACCTAGCTCTTAAAAGCCGGAAATAGCAAATTAGACATCCCAAATCATAAGTTTCAGATAACACACACCTATGAAAGGCTAAGAAATCTAACTCAGAAAAGTCAAAAATAGCAAACTACACATCCCAAATCATAAGTTTCAGACAATACACACCAGCAAAAGACAATGAAATCTAGCTCAGAAAAGACCGAAATAGTAATTTACATGCCCCAAAACATAAGTTTAAGACAACCCACACCTACGAAGTACTAGGAGACCTAGCTCATAAAAGCCGGAAATAGCAAATTACACATCTCAAATCATAAGTTTCAGACAACACAAACCTACGAAATACTAAGAAACCGTAGCTCAGAAAAGCCCGAAATAGTAATTTACATACCCCAAATCATAAGTTTCAGACAACACACACCTACGAAATAATAGGAGACCTAGCTCATAAAAGCCGGAAATAGCAAATTACACATCTTAAATCATAAGTTTCAGACAACACACACCTACGAAATACTAAGAAACCTAGCTCAGCAAAGTCAAAAATAGCAAACTAAACATCCCAAATCATAAGTTTCAGACAACACACACCTATGAAAGGCTAAGAAATCTAACT
>JAQQPU010025024.1:0-12281 GCA_029168905.1 Artemia sp. Kazakhstan ARC1039
TGTAGTGCCATAGTCGAATTTTTGGTTGTGTTGTTTTGTTAGCCCGTCGGCGGGGTATATTGTTTTGTTTTTGTTTGTTTATATTGAAATATATATTGGAAGTTGGAGTTGGCCTAACGAACTGAAACATTCCATGGCGTTTGTTTTTTGTAAATTATGTATAAATAAAATTATACTTCTGGAAAAAAAATATGAGAAATTAATAGTTGTCGCGTGTGGTATAGGTACCGCTATGTGCCGTATTGGTGCGTCCTATGTATAGGACACACCTTTGTTTTTACCTTTTTTTTCCTTTGTTTTTACCTCTTTTTCCACAAATTTCTAGCTAAATGGGCTTTCTTGTGTCCCTTCCTTGTTATTGTTGGTCTAGTGATCGTCTTGACTTTATTGATATATTGGCTCCAATGCTGTAGATCAAAGTATATAGAAGAAAAAGATGACGACCAAGGCAAAGGGTGAGCTGGAATTTTTACAATTGTTTTTAAACCCTTATTTAGATAGAAAAAATCCCACTGTATAATTTATTGATGTTTGATACAGATTAACTTGAAAGGATTAACTTGAAAATGTTTCAGAGTTTGTTTTTTTCTGTTTTGTTTTTATGTGTAGGGTAAGCATGAAAACCTTATAAAGTATCTTAAAAATATCAAGCTGGAAACGGCAACGAAACCTAAAGAAGTATTTCAAAATCCTATTCTTCTGAACTTCTCATTAAAATTGAATATACTATTTCACCTATTTTTTCTAAAAGTCTTATGACGAGACTTTAAATGTTAATATTATTACGCCGAGATATTGGATTAGATTTAGATTTTCCGTAATGAACCTGATTGACTTTATGGTTATGCAGTCTTAGGGATTGGTTATAAAGGGCTCGGCACACGTAGCTGATTTCGGGAACTGATTTCAGCATCAGTGGACAAACGGTAGCGGTAAGAAAAATTTATTGCGCGAGATTTTCAAAACAAAAAATCATGGACACAAATAGTCAACTGGAGTTTATCAATAGTTGCATGATTGATCTATGCCTAGTTCTCAGTTTAGTTTTCAGCTCAGTAGTGGGGTCTTTCACCACAGACATCTCTGGCTGACTATTTATTTGTATCCCTATTTTTTGTGATGATCATGATGAAAATCGGCGCTGATTTGGAAATCTGTTCCCGAAATCAGCTACGTGTGCCCAGCCCTTAAGCTATGTAAATACTATATATATAATATGTAAACATAAAGGTAATATAAGCAAAATAGGGTACGGGAGGTGGCTGGCTGCCCTTAAGTCACGTTTGATTTACTAAATCTTTTTGTTTACAATAGAAATGGGTCCCATCCCAAGTTCCTGCAACCATCCTTCCATAGTAAATGACTGAAAACATAAAGAAGTGAATATAAGGACGACAAACTGATCTATGGCTAGTAAATGAAAACAAAGAAAAACAACAAAAATCAAACGAATACTTCGCCCGTATCTAACAAAGCGTCTTCAGCGTAGAAAAAAAAAACTAAAATAGACTAACCTAAAATATATAGTATACAATTACTTAACATTTACAATTTGAAGGTACCATCATCAAGCCACAATAATTATTGACTTTTGTGGTTTCTGACTTTTGTTTCCTGGCCCTAGACCCGATTGTCGTCTTTATATTAATTTCTTTGGGTTTTTTGTCATGCCTGGCCAGTTCGGCTTTCGATCTTTTATTAGGAAATGACTGGGTAAAGAAAGAAATAAGTAGTACAATGGTTCATGGCACATGGCTCGCTGGTACATGGGCACAGGTACATGGCTCGTTACTAAGGCATAACGTTATTTCTGATAATCATAAATGTTGATCGCTTAGTTTAACAATATAGATCAATTTAGATTTCTCACCAGCAAAAAGAAAATGATTTTTTATATGTTTATACTCTATAATACTATGAGTATCCAGTCATAGGTGTTGGCTATAAGCCATTTAAATATAAAGGTAGATTGGCTACATTGAATTTATTTCTAATTTATTTCTAATTTAGATTGGTTTCTAAAGTTTAGTGCTCACTTGGAAAAGACACAACTTTTGGAATCGCTTAAATTCATAGATTCATTGTCTGAATAGATAACAAATGCTTGAAAAGATTAATTGCAATACAGGAGAAGATAAACAGCTAAAGCCAAGAAGTAAATTTATATTAAAATAGAAATACCTTCAACCCTACCGCCATAAGCGGTACAGCAGTTCAGGGCCTTATTTAAATCTTGTCATTGGACTATGAAATGCGAAAGTTGTTTTCTATTAGAAAAGCCTGAAATAAGCTCCTAGCTTTTTGTAAAATCATTAAAATCATTTTTATGGCTGTCGGGTTGATTTCTGGTCAGTTTTCATTCGAAATCAATTCTGTGTCGGATTTCTGATGCGTTTCAATCCATGCAAACTTCGAAGAAATATTTTAAAAGTAATCTAAATCTTTAATTGATTAAAATTGTTGAACCATTTTTTTAAAACAACTTTGCTTTGGATATATTCACTGACTGGCTAAATGTTTGTTTGACTGTAGTGCTCAATGACAGTGGCAAGTGTCGTACATCTCCTGAAAAATCGGTAAAAGTGGATTCGTACTAATTGTAAATATAGTTTATCAATTATTGATTATATAATTTTATTAATTAATTATTAAATTAATTTATAAGTAAACTTAAACTAAGACTGTTTGTTTAGGTTTTTAAAGAAGACTTTGTTTTTGCTCAGTGGCGCTTGATGTTGTTGTTTTGTGCCCTCTATCATCAGTTTAAAATATTTTTGGCTAATCTTTACTAATGTACAGCCCACCATCATTGGTCATAATTATTATTTTGCTAATTCTTTGAGCAACTGAAACGTCACTTTGACGTATTATGCGCCAGCATTGGAGGATTTGTATCTTTTTTTTTATTCTTTGAGGAATAAAGCATCCATTTAGACAAAAGTTACTTCCAGGCCGCCTATTGGTCATTGATTAGTATAAGAGACGTGGCATCCTGGTATATCCGAAATTAGTTTGTATACGTCATGTGCGCCTAGGCCGACAAAAAATTACTAAGTGCTAGAGAAAATTCAATTTGGCCATAGATAACATCCAGCTTTACGTTAATGGTTATTACTAATTCAACATACTAATTATAAACATAATTGAATGATATTATTCAATCTATAATTAAACTAAAACTAAGAATGTTTCTTCATATTCTTATAGAAAACTTAATTTCTGCTCGGTGGCGCTTGATGCTGATGTTGTTGCCTCCTCAATTATCAGTTTCAAATAACTTTTGGCTAATTTTTACTAATGTTCAGCCCTCCATAAATGAGTGTAAACATTATTTTTTAATCCTTTTGAGGAGTAAAGAATAAATTTGGGCAAAAAGTTGCTTCTTGAGGGGTCATTTATTTGTATAAGGGGTGTGACCTCCTGGTACATCTCAATTTAATGTATGTCCATCATCTTGTACGACAAAAAATTACTTAGTGCCAAAAAAAATTTAATTTTGCTTTAAATGTAACTTCATACTAAACTTATGGCTATGTTCATAAATAATTTCTAAGACCACACTGGCTAAGCATCACAGAACGAAAAAACGTAACGAAAAAAAAGAAAGAGATTACTATGCAAATATTTCAATCGCGATCTCTGCTCAACCGTCCTCAGTACAGAATAAAAATACAGCAAAAGTCTACAGGATAATATAGGAAGACACACCTTAAAAAAAAACGCTAAAAAAGAGACCCGCTGGATGTGATTCTCTTTTTTTACGTTTTCTCGTTTTAGCCAAGTTCCTTTCCAAGGCCTACTTTAGGCAGATTACAAGACCCTTATATCTTTAAAATTTGCAACGGATATATTATTTCCTGCTTTATTAAGAATAATATTTTTTATTCTTCTGGATTCTTCCTTTTATTTATTTTTTTTCGGAAATGGAAATTCAGAAACATTATTTTTTCCGATAATAGTCTAAAGTATTGGATTGTGCAATTTTGTATTGTGACAAAGCTTCATGTTAAAATTATAATTTATGTACCAATATAATTTTTTTTTGGTCGCTTATTCATCTGTGTGTGAAATTATCAGGTCTGGGACTAAAAACGGTCTGAGATATTAAATAATAAACTAGCAAATTGTTTTGTGTTCCTCTCCTCTCTGTTGTTTCATTGGCACACTTCTACTGACCAATTGTGGCTGGCAAAAAAACAACTCGAAGTATGTATCCATAGAAAATGATATTAAGTTAAAAAATCAAATTATTTTTGTCAATTTTTAGTTTTGTCTGGTAAAACTCTTGCGATCAACTATAAAATATCCAAGAGTCAAGTGGTTGAGTGCAATCAACTTGTTTTCCAATTTGTGCAGTTAGTCGACTTATGCTGGGGGCAGGGGCTGGTGGAGGGTAGTATTTGACCACCAGATGTTGAAAAATACCCTTTTTGGTATTTTCATTTAAAAACCGAAAAAGCACAAAAACGCCCCTCCCCCCTCCCCCTACTAGATTTTGAATGACCCTTTTTTCGTACCCATTTTTTTAGTAAAAAAAAAAAAAACACATTTAAAAAAAATCCTGTCAGCTTGCCGCAGAATATACTGTGGTGAAGAAGACGTGGCCTTCGGGCCATAGATTGCTCACATATGGCTTAGAAGATTAATTTTGCTCTTGTATCTTATTGAAAAATATCTAATGTTTCCTTTTATATCTTTAGAATGAGAATTTCTCATTTTTTGGCACAAATTTATTAATTACTAAGTTTACTATTAATTTAAGGACATTGTTTTTCAAGTCTTTTTTTTAATACTTTTCTTATAATGCCTACTTTTTTAGTTTATCCATCTATGGTTTGTGGATTCCAAATAACGGATTGTGGATTTTTAAAGGTAGATCATATTGTCTTGCTGGGAAAATTTTCTCTACTAAGAGTTCAGGGAACTGCTTCTGAATGGTATAAATCTCACCTGTCTAATAGATCACAGTTTGTGTGTCATGATGGGAAATCTACTGATCTAGCCTCGGTTTCTAAATGGTTAACACCAGGGTTCAGTTTTGGGACCACTCCTCTTTCTTATTGATATTAATGACCTTCTTCCATCTCCCGCCCTTGATTCCCACACCGTTTTGTTTGCAGACGATAGTAACGGTTTTTCTTGGTTGCTAATGATCTGCCCTCTGCTGTTGCTAAGGCTCAGCTCCTGTTCAATCATGTGCGTGATTGGTGTGAGCAGAACGGGATGCTGTTGAACAGCTCTAAGAGTAGCAATATTCATTTTAGAACCCCGCTCCATATGTCCCCCATCAATGTTTGTTTTTTTTTTTTTTTGTTCCGAAATGATTCTTGGTGTGTACGTTGTTTTCTTTCTTTCAAAACTCATATTTCTTATACACGTTCTATAATTTCTAGTCAAGTGTCTATGCTTCATCGTGCCAATCAATTTCTTCCTCCCGATGTAAGCTTTCTCCTTACTATTCATTTGTCCTTCCTTATCTTTCTTATTGCTGCACTGTATGGGGCAATACTAACTATTCTTCCCTTCGGCAACTCCGAACAGCACAGAATAGAGCGGTGAAGGCAACTTTTCGCCTCCCCCGACTCTATCCTACAGCTGATCTTTACAGTGATATAGGTCTAGATGCCTTAGATGTGGTCGTCAAGAAGCAGAACATAAAACTAGCTCATTAAGCCTTCAATTTCTCGCTTCCACCAAACATCATATCCAACTTCGATCGAGCATCAACACGTAAGTGCTAGACTTTGCTTCGGAGCTCTGTTCACCAATTTTGGCTGCCTAAAAGGGTATCCTCAGCGGCTCAGAGGTCACTAATTTATAAAGCAATTGCTGTTTGGAACGCTATTACCAGTGAACTTTTCCTTATTAAAAACTCATCTTCCCTTTGCAGAGAAATATTCTCTAAGTCTTTCTATACTTTTTATGCTTTATCTATTTTGCTCCGCTTTTCTTATTTCTTTTTCTTTTTTTTCTTAGGTTGGATCAGATTAGAATCCTTTTTTGTTTTTTTTTCTTCCTTTATTTGTTTTGTGTGGATTTTGTGATTGATACGAGATCCTCAAGAAGCTATGCTTCTTGGGATCTCTAGTGCCTAAGTGTACTAATGTAATTATTTTAGTATTTAACACATTGAATTGAAAAGGGTTTGCTAAATCTGCTGATTGTGTTTTCAAAAGGCATAAGTGTACTTATCGAAGTAACACAAACTACACTACCCCTCCCTCCCTTTTTTCTATTTCCTTTTTTGCTCCCTCCCTCCCTCTTGCCCTCCTTTTCTGTGTCAGGTGACTATCGAAGGGTGTAGTTTTAGTTCAAGTTAGTATCTCTTTTGCAGAATATTTTTTCCAATTGTTGGACAAAACATGACTTTTTTTCTTAGGTGGCCGTGGTTCCCCTGAAACTTATTAGATAGTATCAGTTTGTGAGTGTTTGGGGCAAGTTCAATTATTCTTCTCTCATTGACTTCTTTCTCACCCCCTCTCTCTGACTAGCGTTTGTTTTTGAATGCCCGGGGCAAGTCCGGTTATTCTTCTCTCACCTTCTCTCTCTTCCACGCTAACTGTTTCTGAATGTTTTTGGCTGACAACGGTACATCAGAATTGCTTGTCATTTTGACGTGGGTGCTTTGTATTAAAATACACCTGTTTGAACCAATGGAATTGATTTATCTATTTTCTGTTACAGCAAAAATTCCGCAAATAACAAAGACGCCGACGTTCACAAGAGAAAATAACCAGTGTTAAAGGACAATTTAGAAGTATTCTTCTGCCTTTGGAAAGGTGGCTAGTCCTTACTGATTCAAATCCAGTGTTTTATTATATTTTTATTCACTGTTGTGTTTGTAGTTTTCTTAAATAATTTCTCGTTTTTGAAAATGATTTGGGTTGTGTCCAATCTATTACCCTCCTATTAACGCGGTCAGAGAGGTTTCCAAAATAATTTAGGGGTTCTCCGGCGACTTAACAATTATTCCTGCTGGTACTCTTTTTAGTGGGAAAACAGAAGGCTTATAACATACTGTGAGAAGGATATTTTTTAGGCTAAAACAATTTTGGTTTAATTACTTACCTAGCAATCATCATATTGACAGAACAACGTTATTGACACAACAGGCCCATGAGACGTGGCTTTTTCAGGAAAAGTCTAATTAGGGTTGCCTCCAGACCAAAAAATTTCGTAACGTCCAACTCTTAAAAACGTAACTTTTGATAGGAAAGTCGCCTTAGTTTTGCTATCAAGAGCAGTACTTAAAGGAGGGATGGGACATTTGTTGCCTGTATAATTTGAAAAATATATTTTCACGTAATCTCATTAAAAATCTTCCCTCCAACTTTTAAAAGGTGCCTAAAAAGTATACAATAATAACAATTCATGTTTCTTTACCTTCAGGAAATTGCTATTTATTCAACTGTAAGTAATGCTTCCAGTTTACCTGCACAGCAGGAAGGCCCCCCCCCCCCGATGCGTGTATAAAACCCCAGGCTACTATTTTGCTGATCTTGTTGTTTTTAATTGCCATTACTGGTGTTTTAAACCAAAAGTTGACGAGTAATACGTACAAAATAAAAGGCAAATCAATTAACACAGGACACTTTAGAGTTTTGAACAAAAGAACAAAAACAACCATGATAAATGTAACTTCTTTAAAAGACCCGAAAAAATCATTTTAATCGCTCCCTTCCCGTCTAATATTTTAGATTGGCTCTGTCTCAGTCTAACTTCAAATTTGCATCATTCCAACAATAAGATTTAAGCAATTCCGAGGGGTAGAGTTCTTTTTGTTCTCATTTTATCGAATAAAAAATATTTCAATCTTTGTCTTCCGTTCCTATACGAAACAACAGTTATTTTGCATAATATGCATTTTTCCGTTTGTAATTTGAATCGTAACTCCCAACCGAAAGAAAGTCAGAAATAACAGAAGAGTTCACACAATTCAACCCCAGGAATGTTACCCTAAAGCTGTTTTGATGGGTCTCACAAGTCCAGGTACGTACGAAGAATTTTTAGGGAAGGAGGTGAAACAATAAGAAAAATTAAACTCATTTTCAAAATGACCTAAAAAGTAAAAATTATTTTTTTTTTCTCAAGAATATATGAATATAAGCGAACATGAGGAGCACAAAAAGCATTGGGTTTTTATCTATCTAGGTTTTAAATTCATAAACGGAAAAAGTCGATGAGTTGAGGAAAACAAATAATAAAGATCAAATTATGCAAAAATGAATCGATTTTTTGCCCCGAATTTTCACTTATATTTAATATTTTCCAATTTTTAATTTTCTAATTAAAAAAAAAAAAAATTATGTCTCATCCAAGATTACAACCTAAGTTAACACAGCCTCGGGATGTGCTCTTACCGTTGTGCTATAGTGATAAAAGTGGGAAGTAACTGAACATTCGGAAGTGGTTGAAAAATAGTTCACAAATAAAAAAAAAATGTGTGACAAAGAAACAAAGCGAAGATGGAACAAAAAGATCTGTGAGGTAATAAAAATGAACTGGAAATAATTTAATTAAAAAAATTAAGGGGGATGGTTAAAAAACCTATAATTTAATAAAGAAATGCCGAGAAATTTACGTTTTGGGGGGGTTGGGGCCCCCAGTCCAGCCTGCGTGGTCCCTATGAATCAGTTTTTAAGTAAACTGTAAGCCTATATAGATAAAGACTGTTACCTTCTTCATAAAATGGGCATTAGTCAAACCAAATATTTAGTAATTGTCCTTTTCTGAGGAAAACATGCTAAATACACAAGTAGTACCATTAAATTATTTATTTTATACTATTTTCAAATATCATGACCTCTTTTCTGAAAATACACCCACCCCTCTGATGGTCCGGGATATAGCCCTAGGAATATATTAATAAAAATCAAACAATAAAATTCTTACTTTAACATATAAAAGAACATGAAAGAATGTAACAAGAAAGAATGTCATCAAAAGATATGACACAACAATGTAATTTCTTTATTCAGTTATAAATGGGACCGCAGATGGGGAGGGCGGGGGGGGGGGAGAGGGGTATAAAATCAAAAAAGTGACCATGATATTTGGAAAAAGTTTAGCATAAAATCGAAAATTCCGGCTCAACTAACCTATCCCCCTCCTCAATGCTTACACATAACCAAAAAATGGCTCATTTTTACAGTTTCACATATTTTGTCAATACCAGCTGTTCCTAATCCCTTATAAAAAGAGCAACTTTTGTATATAACCTGTTATTTTGTCAATCCAATCAGAAGGGGGAGTGAGGTTGTTACGGAAAGAATAATACGTATATCATCGGTACTAGTCAATTAGCTGATGCACATGCAAGATAGATTCTCAAGGAAACTAGTCAAACGGGTATCAGTCAGCATAGAATCGGATCGCAAAACGTGGTTTGGCATTGTGTTTACAATATTTAAACTATTGTTTTTTGGGGTTTAGGGGGGAGGGAGTACCTAGACTAGGTTACGTATTTAAAATATACTATGCTTTACCCACCACCATATGCTTTACCCTAATGTGCAAATATATAGCCCAAATTTGGTTCTAAATTTTAATATTTTTATCATATTTTGTTTTGTCTCATTAGCATTAACTAATGAAACTAGATCCTTCTCCATATAATATTAGTATGACTGTTGACGGAACAAGATTCAAAGTCAACTGATGAAATTGAAAGTTGGTGAGGTGACTAACTGACTATTGTCACTTGTCACTAAACATATGATAATCGTATGCTCATGAGAGAGAATGTTATCTTAACTTACTATGCGAGTAAGCAAAGTGGGTGCTCTCTCATCCTAATAACTGAGTGATTATTTGATAAGGTTAAATGACCGCGATGTGAACAAATGTCGATACTCATGTCAGTGTAATTAAAATGGGAACAGCGGATTTTTTCACGGGGACAAAATAGATTACTCGGAAAGTGTGAGACTTCTTATTATTCAAAAGTGTAACATAATTGTAACAGAAATTCAAAAACGTAACAAAAATGTAACGTTTTTAGGACCGTAACGTTAAACGTACCATTTTATTTGAAACGTACCAAAAATGGTACGAACGTAACCTTGGTGGCAACCCTGATCCAATTCGGCAATTAAAAGCTGTCTTCACTGAAAAGACGTTTGGCATTAGACAATGACGTTTGACAATAAAACATGAAACAGCAGCAACATTTTAAGAAATTTAAAATGAATTTTTTTGTGAAATATTATCTCAATTAATCAGCAGTTGTACCGAACCATTCCTGCTCAAATAGAATAGAATATGATTTATTGGCTGAAATACCACAAAAGCTAGCATAAGCACGTCAGAATTACCATAACAAAACAAAATGTGATAAACATAAAACAAAAATTGAATCAGTAATAAAAAGATGTCTGGGGAAAAGTTATATCAATTATTAAAAAAGGAAACAAAATAGGGGACAAAAGAGTTTTTGTATCTCATGGTCAACTTTTGGGAATACAGGTCCAGTTGGGTATTTGGAGCTCTAAGAGCATTGCGCCTTGTATTAGGAAGGGTTGGGGGATTATCTTTAAAGGGAGGGAGAAAACGTCGATGATAGTCAGAATTAAGGCACTTGAGACCAAAGTTCATGGTAAGGATGTGACGTCGTGATTCCAATTTAATAAGTTCAAGTCTAGCCAAACCTTCATTGTATGTAGTATAGGCCGTCCCCAGAATAATTTTTACTGCTCTTTTTTGAATACTTTCAATTTTAGAACATTGGTCTTGGTCAACCCAGGGTGCCAGACAGGGCAAGCATATTCCAGACAGGGTCTTATATAAGAACAATAAATTATTTTAAGGTTTTGGATTGATATGGAGAAACGTTTGAGAAGAGAGAAAGATTTAAGGAGAAAACAACCTGACTTAAATAAGTGGAAAATGTGGGAATTCCATTTAAGGTCATTGTCCAACTGCACACCAAGCAGTTTAACAGTATTTAAATTTGGTATGCCAAGGTAATTATTGATAGGGGGTATATTTTTTAAAAAAGAAAATAACATGAAACTGCTTTTGGGTATGCTTAAGTTGAGTTTAACATTGTAAAGATCATTCTTTAAATTGTTAATTAGTGAATCGAGTCTAACATTCAAAGTATTAGATGCTTGACAAAGGTTCAGTAATGTCAAATCATCCGCAAATTTAAAAGAATTGTCAAAACTTGGTAAAACATTATTAAAAACTATTAAAAAAGCTAAAGGACCTAACTTAGTCCCTTGAGGTGCTCCACAGGAAATCGAGGAAAAACCTGATGAATCCCCGTTAGGGAGGACTGCACAATGCTCACGGCCAGACAAAAAGCTAGCTAACATACGTAAAACTAAATCTCTTGCATCTAAAGCCCTTGCACTATCTATAACTGTCTGATGATCCAATTTATCGAAGGCTTTGCTAATATCAGCAAAAACAGCCTCAACGTAGGAACTATTCAACTCAAGATGTTTGAAAATAGTATCAAGTAAATAAATTAAGCAATGTGTGGTGCTACGAGTCGGCTTAAAGCCAAACTGATTTGGGTTAATTTTATCATGAATATCGTCAAAAAGGAAATGGTAAATAAAACTTTCAAAGATTTTAGAGAAAATGGGGGTTTTTGATATTGGTTTAAGTCAGAGGGAACTTTTGGGGTCTTAGTTTTAGGAATAGGAGATATAATAGCTCGTTTAAAACACACTGGAAAAATACCATCTACAAAACATTGGTTAAAAATAGCAGTTAGAGGTACACTTAAAAACTGGGCACATTCCACAATCAATTTGGTAGGGACATCACCTGGGTATACTGACTTATTTGTATCAAGAGTTTCGAGTTTATAAGTTGAGTCTGATGAATTTCAATCACAGGAATTTCACTCACTGCACTGTTGGCCGGCATATACTGGAGTGGCGGGTGAATTTTACAAATTGAAGCAAAATGATCATTTATGACATCCGCACCCACTGGGTCACCATTGCTGTCCAGTAAGAAAAATTTTGAAGAGACCTTTCCCATGAGATCTTGGACACTTTTGTGGAATTTCTTAGGGTCCGAATACAATAACTTATTGAGCACGTGCGCACCATGCTCCTTTCTTGCTTTACGGATTTCGCTAACAACGATGTTTCTAAGCTTTCGAGATTCTTGTAAAAATCCTTCCTTAAAGAGTTTATCTCGTTCATTTATTAGGTACAAAATTTTTTTATTTATCCACGGTTTGCAGTTAGATTTGCGAGTAACATTTTTCACTGGAAAGGTGTCACAATATAACTGGAAAAGTTCCGCTGAAAACTTAGAAGCCA
>JAQQPU010025025.1:0-12281 GCA_029168905.1 Artemia sp. Kazakhstan ARC1039
GTTATAGCCACTAACAAAAAAATAAAAATAAAAAAAGGATGCCACTGTGAGAACCAGGGTCAGGCTTTCAAAATCATTCAAAAGGAGACAGAAAGGAATAAAAGAAAGGAAGAAAGGAGAAAGGAAACATCCTCTTAAAAAAATGTAATGATTTTCGTTTTTTTATCACATAAGACCAATCCGATTGTTTTGTCTTCTTTTTATTTAATTTTTATTTAAGAAAGAGATTCAAAAAGATTATAGCCTGTTATAGCAAGGAAACATCCTCTTAAAAAATGTAATGATTTTCGTTTTTTATCACATAAGACTATTCCGATTCTCTTATCTTCTTTTTATTTAATTTTTATTTAAGAAAAAGATTCAAAAAGATTATAGTCTGTTATAGCCACTAATAGAAAATCACCAAAAGATGATTTTTCTGAATGCTTTACCGCAGCAAAGCATGCCACAATTGCACGCGAGAACCAAAGCATACTACTGTGAGAAGCCTGACCCTGGTCAAGTTTGTCAAGCTGGTCAAGCAGGTCAAGCTTTCAAGATTATCCAGAAGGAGATAGAAATTTTTAACAGCAGATCAAATCTCCAAAAAAGCAAATGTCTTTTTATTATTGCTAGAAAAAAAACCCACGCCTTCGAATGAGGGCGTGACCTTAACCGAGCCTCCGCCAATAATTAATAAGCAGAAAAAAAAACAGAGACATATCCATCAAACAGCCGAGGGCAGAACAGGTCATAATTAATAAGTGCAAATATTAAACAAAATAAGGCAACAAGCCATAAGCCTAATCTAACCAAAAATTAGCTAGGTATGCCTTTTGTAAATAAAACACATATGCTATCAATTAAGATTTTGACGCGAACGTACATGGGTTCTGACGCTTTGCACAACTTAAGGAACATTTTATTGCTAGTCTATCTCTTGCCAATCTTGCTAATACTAGCAGTAAAAGTGGTTGGTAGCTCATAAGAGGGACAATAATTCTGCCTTATATATATAATATAATATGATAATATATATATATATATATAATATAACAATATAATATTATATATAATATGCTGCCTTAGAGCATATGAAAACTGTGTAGTAAGGAACCTGTCTCTTGCACCACCTACGACTCTCAAGCTGCACAGGGGAATCATCTGTCCCGACGCAGGGGCGTCAATTAGGTTGGGGGGGGGGCAGCAATTGAGGCTCCTAGATTTGGCCCTACATTGTATTTTGATTTTTTTTCATTTCATCAGAAAATACTTATTTGGCATTTTTATTGAAAAAGAAACAACAAGATTACCCCTCCTAATTTTTGAATGCTACACCCCCCCTTGTTTTAATAAATTTTATTTTAAATACCAAGATATTTGCTTTTGCTGCAACAGAGATTTACACAGAATCCCCAAATAGACCTGAAAAGAGCAGAGCAAATTATAGACCTGATATGAGCAAATTATAGACCAAATAGACCTGAAAAGAGCAGAGCAAATTATACTAAATGGCGAAAGATCTCCAAAATTTCGGTTCCTTACAGTACCAACGTATTGACAAGGGCGAGAAAGGATTTTCTGCTGCCACAACATAGAATCCCCAAATAGACTGTTTGAAAAAGCAGAATAAATTATGCTAAATTGCAACGATCTCCAAAATTTCAGTTTCTTAATGAATCAGATAATTTTTCTCTCAGGAAGTGTTGACTACGATTAAACTATGTTGCTACGCAACAGAAGATTGCACATAATCCCTCAATAGACAATTTGAAAGGGCGAAATAAATTATGGAAAAATGCAAAAAAATCTCCAAAATTTTGGTTCCTTACTGAGAAGGACAATTTTTAACTCGGGAAAAGTGCTGATGAGTTGATTTAACTAAAGTTCTTGTTGCTATGCAACAGAAGGTTGCACAGAATCCTTAAATTGACTACTCGAAAGAGCAGAATAAATTATACAAAAGTGCAAAAATCTTCAAAATTTTGGTTCCCTATTGAATATAATTTATCTCTCAGAAAAAGCATTGACGTGCTAATTAGGAATAAACTGAATTTTCTGTTGCTACGAAATGAAAGGGCACACAGAATCTCAAAATAGAATATTCAAAAGAGCGGAAAAAATTATGCTGAATTGCAAAAAATCTTCAAAATTTTGGTTCTTTACAAAATAGGATAGTCTTCTCCCAAATAGCGCTTTCTTACTTACACGCCAAAATTACTTTCTCCAAGTAAGTCTTAACATCAAATTAAGTCACAATCACAGTTAATTAACATCACAGTTAAGATGAGTCAATCACGGAAAATGTATTTCTCATGACTCATTGACTCTTCCACCAGCAGGATGGAAGAGTATGTAAGAAGATGACTCTTGGATGACTCATCGACTCATGATCAATGAAATCATGAGTCAATGAGTTGGGTCAAAAAAGCCAGATGAGCGAATTTATGCGAGTTTTCTGGAATCAGGTTATTTCTAAATCTCCCAGAAGGTGTTGTCAGATTAGATTATTAGAAGCTACAGAGCTGACAGTGGTCAAGCATGGTTCTGAAGCATGGGCGCTCCAAAAGACGGAAGAAAACTGGTTATATATTTTCCAGGAACATTGTCTACAGGTTGTTTTGGGCACCTGTCTGACTGACCGCATTTCAAATAGTAAGCTGTGCACAAAAGGTGGCTCGTTTTATAGGTCTACAAAGGTTGAAATGGCAAGGACACTTTTTGAAGATGAAAGATTTCAAAAGATCATCCTTGTCGGCAAACCATCTAGGACCGGACGAAAAGCAGGTAGTTCCTGAATGGGGCGGGAGAATGTCGCAAGGAAGGACTTAACGGAAAGTGAAACTTCTTGGGAGGGTGTAAAGCGGGAGGCTTTGAATAGGTTGGGATGGAGGAGCGTTCGTAGCTGTGTTGGCCTCAGACGATTTCATGCTGCAGTGAGTTGTTAGTAGTAGTCGTAGATAGGAAGTGAAGTAGCGTCCTGGGTGTATCTTCAGAGTGCATTGGCTGAGGGAGGTTGTGCCCTAAGAGAGTAAATGAAGAGTACTTGAATTCTGATCATCACGATATTCTAGCAGGAGTGGTTACCATATTGTTACTTGATGCAGTTCTTGATGCAGTCGCTTTTTCTTAACAATTCTTACCAAATTCTTCTAATTGCGATCTGAGAGCGAAGTATCCTACAGCTGGAAAAGTCGCTCCAAGAGAAACGCGATTAATCATTTTTGATGCTTCTTTTCTAAGGTTTCACAGCCCAGTTAAAAAAATAATTTCTAATATTTTCTTTTTTTTTGCAATCAATGGAAGTGAAAATAAGCACGCGGGATAGAATAAGTTTTTTGCTCGTAGGATAGTTTTCGCTCTTAGGAAAAGTATCTAGGTGTTGGTTTGGTTTAAAGGAAATTTTCTGTTGCAAGTGGGTCACACAGCGTTTCCAAATAGACCATCGAAAAGGCGGAACAAATAAAAAAAAACATATAATCCGCAAAATTTGACTTCTAAAGAATTAGGATAGTTTTTATCAGGTCATGTATTTGTGAGTTTCAAGTTAAACTCATCTAAAAAAATCTAACAAATCACTTGCTCACTTGCTCTATTTTCTGGCATTATATTAAATTTACATCTTATTAACTAAAATAGTACATAAAATATTTATATGCAAACACATAAAAATTTATGTATAATTACTTGGAAATTACTTACTTTGATTATATAAATTAAACTAACCTTTAAGTTCCTTGCAATTACTTGTTTATAACTTCTTGGTGCAATTATTACATTGGAAAACTTTTTAAATAACGGATTTTTTCCTAATTCTCCATCTGCTTAAGTATTCCGATGTATTATGCATGTTTTGTTGAAAAAATGAAGTCAATTATTTAATCGTACTTAAAAAAACTTTATTCCTTAGAAATCTTACGCAATCCATTAGAAATCCATATTACTTAGAAATCCTTATAAGGACTATGCAGCTAGCAGTTCTTCTTGTCATGATTACCATGATCATTATTATTCATTTACAAATTTACTCGTTAATGTTTATTTAACAAACTAATTAACCTAAACCTAAAAAAACCTAATTAACTTAAACTAAACTAAAAAAACTAAAACTAATTAACTAATTAACCTAAAAAAATGAAATCCTACTCATACAGTTTCCTTTTTTTCATAATAGCAATCCTTTTCGTCAGAGACGTATTCATGTGATTATGCAGGATTTTCCTTTTTTAAATTGCAAAATTTGTACACAATTTCCCAATGCCTAAATTTTTTTTAATAAATAAATTAAGTTAAATGGACAAACTTATTTAAATCCTAATAAAAGAAATTCCTCAATCCTTAAAGATCCTACATTTAGTTACTTGGTCTATGATAGCAGCCTTGTTCCCCATGCTGCTTGATATGGTTTTACTCGAATGATTTTGTAAGATTATTGTCTTAATTTTAAAATTTATTCATTTTATACTTTTAGTATTCATGTTTTATGAAAAAAAATTAATTCAATAGATTAGATTCTTTAATGATGAAAAAGAAATCCTTAAACAATACTACCCATGCATTTTTTTGGTTCATGAAAGCAGCCCTTTACGTCAGAATGATCCTCCCGGATTTTTTGTGATTTTCTTTCTCGTCATTAATTTTTTTTACAATTTATATTGTAATAAAATTTATATTGTAAATAATTGAACACAATTAGTTGAATGAAATACTTTCTTAAAAAATAAAATCCTTAAGTTCTTAAAAGTCCTATCCGTACAATTTATCTTTGGTCATTGCATTCCTATTCATATAATTATATGTGATTAATGTCTTAATCATACAATGTGTTAATTTTTTACGTGTAGTATTCATGTTTCATTGAGAAAAATCAGTTTAATAAATTAACTTCTTTAAATTCTAAAAATAACCTGAAACGCCAAGGATACTCTACCCATGCATTCAGGAATGCAGCCCTTTACGTCAGAGTGATCATCGCGTGATTTTTTTTATTTCATTACTTATTGTTTTATGTTTTATAGTTTTTTAGAACGCTATATTTACAGAAAATCAGTTGAAAGAATTAATTGAATTAATCAGTTGAAATTAATCAAAAGAAATTAATCAGTTGAAAAAATCCTAAAAAAAGAAATCCCTAAATCCTTAGAAGTCCTAAATCCTAAATCCGTGTAAGTTTCTCTTTTCAGGGCACTAGTCCTTTTCGTCAGAATGGTCCATGTTGTCGTATTCGTATGATTCTTTTTCTTAATCGTAAAATTAGCTCATATTTTTGATATTTCATATATATACTTTGCTCATGAGAAAGAATTAATTTATAAAAATCCTAAAAAGAAATATTTAAAATCCTTACAAATCCTACCCATGCAATTCCTCTCTTCACGGTAGCGGCCCTGTCGTCAGAATGGTTCATACCGTCGCATTCATATGGCAATTTTTCTTAATCCTAGAGTATATTCAGTTTTTTCCTTTATGTCATATTCATTATTTGTTTATGAAAATGTATTAGTTCGTTTGAACCTTAAAAAAAATATTTAAAATCTTTTGAAATCCTACATGTGCAATTTATTTTTTCACGATAACCGTCCATCCTGTCAGAATGGTCCATACTTTCGTAGTCGTATGATTATTTTTATTACCCCAAAAATTTGTTAGTTTTTTGGATATTGATTTTATATTTATGTTTTGCTGATAAAAATGAATTAATTTATCTAAACCCTAAAAGTGAATATTTAAAACCATCAAAACTCCTACCCGTGCAGTTTTTCTTTTCTCGATAGCAGTCCTTTTCGTCAGAGTGGTCCATACAGTCGTATTCGCCATCGCAAACATCTTTCTTTCGTATACACTCATTATTCTGACAAAGATAAAGAGCAGGATCAGCACAGTCAGATTCACAGTTTAATTCATCTGAGTTGTCTGCACAGTCTCTTAATCCATCACATCTAGAAAATGTGTGTTAAAAATTAATACACGTATTAAAGTATACACACTTCTTACCAGAGCCGAGTCTAGGGGGGGGGGGGGGGGGCTAGAGGGGGCAAGGGGCAGGTGATCCGGGTGGCACACCCAGGGTGCGGCAAAACAAGCTTAAATTGTGATATTTTCGGTAAAAATTGTAATATTTACAGTACTGATGATGTGGCAGGGGGCGGCAAAGTCTATATTTGCCCCCCTCCGAGAGAAAACCTAACTTCGGCTCAGCTTCTTTCGTATAAATTATTAGGGCAAAGTTAAGGAGTAGTATCAGCACAGGTAGATTCACAGAAATGTAACTTAGTTGTCTGCAAAGTCTCTTAATGCATCATCAAACAGTTCGTGGTAACGAACTGTAAGTAAGGAGCGACCTGGCTCAATAGTAACCGAAACTCTAAAAAACGGATATTTTTCTAAAAAACCGAAAGTCTATTGATACCAATAGATACATAAAAAGTATCGGATTTTAATGCTGATTTCAAATATATAAATTTCATCAAGTTTAGTCCTACCCATCAAAAGTTAAGCGCATGAGAAAATTTGCTTGATTTTTTAAAAAGGGAGAAACACCCCCTAAAAAATATAGAAACTTCAGATTCAGCGCATCAGAGAACCCTAATGTAGAGGTTTCAAGCTCCTATCTGCAAATATGTGGAATTTTGTATTTTTTGCCAGAAGAAAGATCACGGATGCGTGTTTATTTTTTTTTTCCCCAGGGGTGTTCGTATTGACCCACTGGTCCTAGAATACCGTGGGAGGGCTCATTCGAACGGACATTAAATGTTCTAGTGCTCTTTTTAAATGACCAAAAAATGGAGGGCAACTAGGCCCCCTCCCACGCTCATTTTTTCCCAAAGCCACTCGATCAAAATTTTGACATAGCAATTTTGTTCAGCATGGTCGAAAATATAATGAATATGTTTTTTAGGATGACTTGATCCCCCAAATTCCCCAGGGGAGGGCTGAAGGTTATGACCTTTACCCAATGTTTACATATAGTATTGGTTACTGGGAAGTATACAGAATTTTCAGGGGGATTTTTTCTGGTAGTGGGGGGGGTCGGGGGGTTATGTGGAAGTATATTTCCATGGAGGAAGTTTTCATGGGGCAAGGGGCATTGCTATGAAGGGGGCGCCATATTTCCCAGCATTACTTTAAAAAGCGATCAGAAATTAAATAAAAAAAAGTTTTTCAACTGAAAGTGAGGAGCAACATTAAAACGAACAGAAATTATTATCTATATGATTAGGTTCCTCCGCTAGTCAATACCTCGCTCTCTAAGCCAAAGATTTTTTAGTACTTTCAGAAGAGCTATTTATTCTAATTAACGGCCTTTGTGATTAAGGGTCATTTTTCAAGAATTGGAATAAAATTTGAACTTTAGCGTAAAGAGCGAGGTACTGACTAGGGGGAGAACCCCCTAATATACGTATTAAAAATATATGAATATAGAAGTTCGTTACGTAAGGTAATTCGTAAGTTACGTATACTAATTACTAATATAAACGTTCGTAAAAATAAAATTAAACAACTTTCAAGAAAGCCATTTAACCAAATAAAAGTAAAATTAATATGCAAATTTAGTTTTAATTATTCATGTACGGTGAGCCAAAATCAAAACCTGCATTAATTCAAAAACGTTCAAAAATAAAAAAACAAATAAGTTTTTTAAACTGAAAGTAAGGAGGAACATTAAAACTTAAAACGAACAGAAATTATTCCGTATGTGAAAGAGGCCGTCCCTTCCTCAACGCCTCGCTCTTTAAGCTAAATTTTGACTCTTTCTCACAACTCTGATTTTTTTTAAACAATAAAAAACTTTAGCTTAAAGAGCGAGGCGTTGAGGAGGGGACGGCCCCTTTCACATACGGAATAATTTCTGTTCGTATTAAGTTTTAATGTCGCTCCTTACTTTCAGTTTTATTTAGTATCTAGAAAGCACAGGAAAAATATATGTTAGAAATTATTACACGTATCAACGTTAATACACTGTGTTTCATTAATTTCTGTTCACCTTAGTACATTCCCTTAACTTTTCAAATATCACATTTATGCCTCGAAGTTTTTTCCCATATTCGATGCTACCACATGTATTGATGTTTGCATTTGTGGCTCAGATTATCATCCAGCGACATGCCAAGGGTCAAAATTAAAAAAAATATATATTAATACACAGAATAATTAAAGAATTAAAACACCTTGTTTTAACTTTAGGACCCGTAGATAAAGATTAATGCACAGTGCGTGTGTTAATTTTAGGCTTCGTACATATATCTTAATAGGGCTTTAATTTAACCTCATAGAAATAGACTCACTAAACGTTAACATTAAAAGTAAATACACGTCATAGACTTAATACACTGGTTTGCATTAACTTCTGTATCCACTTACTGTATCCACTTAAATTAACACGTATCAAATTTATACCTCAAGGTTGGTCAGAAAATTCATACTACCACAAGGCCGTATCCAGGGGGGGGGGTTACCCGGTTTGAACCCCCCCCCTCCTCCCGAAATTTTTGACCGAGTCGAAAATTAGTCTAAAAAATACCTGTAAAGGTATTTTTAAAGGTAAATACCTGTAAAAATCGGGTACCCCCCCCCCCTGAACAAAAATCCTGGATCCGCTCTTGAACTACCATATGCATTGATATTGGCATTTGTGGCTGAGATCGTAAGTCAGCAACATGCCAAGGGTCAATATTAAAATACATTTATTATACACAATAATTTAGAATTATAAAGCCTTGTATTAGCTTTAGCACCAATAGCTTTAATTTGGCCTTATAGAAGTACACAAATCAAAAGTTCCATAAACGAAGAAAAACGAGCGAAAATGGGGTTTTTAAAGGCCAAATGAAAATACTGACAAAAACACAACAAAGCGAATATTTAGAGGGGACAAACGCCACTCTTCTTCAGCGCGAAACGAAAAAAATAATAATAAATGAGAGTGTCGAAGAATAAAACAACAAATAAAACGCGGAAAGTCAATGTGAATGTTAAGAAACCAATGAAAAAACCAAAAAATTAAAAGATGAATAAAATTCAATAAAAGCCAAAAATTGTAAGAATTAAAACCAAATACCTAACAACAATAAAAGTGTGTCATTCACCAATATCTGTGATTTGCAAAGAAATTCAAAATTGAACCGCCGTCGACGGATACTAGCGAATAACTGAGAAATAAAAGAAAAACATTCATTCACTCAAACCAAAACGAAACAGCATTGAATGAGTTCGAGAGCTATGCCATCTGACTCCTGATTTTAATAATTGCATTCCTCGCAGAAATTCTTTGAGACTTAAGGGGTTGTTGATATGTCTGAATAAGTGATTGGGAAATTGGTACAAGATTTATATCTGGACCTACTAAAGAATCGGCTTCTTTATATATAATCATAGGCAGCGCACTAACGCTGCCTAAGTAAAGAACGATGTGGGCACAATGTGTTTTTTTTTCTCCACCCGGGCACTTCGTATCGAAGGAGTTGTCGTAGAGGCTTCGAAAAGGGCTCATTCGGTTGGAAATTGGAATGGCTAGTGCCCTTTTAATAGTCAAAAGTGATTGGAGGGCAACTAGCTCCCCCCACGCCCATCATTCCGCCAAACACATCCAATCGAAATTTTGAGATAGCCATTTTGTTCAGCGTAGTTGATTTCCAGATAGAAAATATGTTTTTGAGGAGGACACTCCCCCACAAGCCTCCGGGCAAGGGTTTTAAGTTATGCCCTGAGGGCATATAAGAACGATGTTGACACAATGTACTACTTATTATCTTTTTTCTTTAGAGCAGGCCACTTCGTATCGAAGAAGTTGTTGTAGAACCTTCGAAAAGCGCTCATTCAATTGGAAATTGGAGTGGCTTGTGCCCTTTTTAATAGTCGAAAGTGATTGGAAGGCGACTAGCCCCCCTTCCACGCCCACCATTTCCCGAAACACATCCAATCAAAATTTTGAGATAGCCATTTTGTTCAGCGTAGTTGATTTCCAAATAGAAATTATGTTTTTGAGGACACTCCCCCACAGCCCTTAGGGCAAGGGTTGTAAGTTATGCCCTGGGGGTATATAAAGTTTTTTTTGAGAAAGCGTTGTCGTAGAAACTTTAAAAAAGGCTCATTCGATTGGAAGTTCAAAGGGCTAGTGCCGTTTTTCATAGTCGAAAGTGATTAGAGGGCAACTATCCCGCCTCTCACGCCCACCTCTTCCCCAAATACATCTAATCAAAACTTTGAGATAGCCATTTTATTCAACGTATTTTTAAGTTCTGGAAATTAAGTCTTTGAGGATAACACCCCCCCCCCCCCCCCAGAGCCCTCAGGGCAAGGGTTGTAAATTATGCCCAGGGGGCATATAAGGTTTTTATATAACGCGTTGTCGTAGAAAGTTCAAAAAGGGCTCATTCGATTGGAAATTGAAATGGCTAGTGCCCTTTTTAATAGTCGAAAGTGATTGGAAAGCAACTAACACCCCTTCCACGCCCACCATTTCCCCAAATACATCCAATAAAGATTTTGAGATAGCCATTTTGTTCCAAGCAGTTCAAAGTTCAGGAAATTATACCTTTGAGCAAGACACTCCCCCCACAGTCTTCAGGGTAAGGGTTATAAGTTATACCCTGGGGGCATATAAGGTTTTTTATTGAAATCTTTGCCGTAGAAACTTGAAAAAGGGCTCATTCCATTGAAAATTCAAAGGGCTAGTGCCCTTTTTAATAGTCAAAAGTGATTTGAAGGCAACTAATCCCCCTCTCACGTCCATCTTTTCTCCAAACACATCCAATCAATATTTTAGATAGTCATTTTATTCAACGTAGTTGAAAATTTTGGAAATTAGGTCTTTCAGGATGCCAATCCCTCCCCCCCCCCCACAGCCCTCAGGGCAAGGGTTGTAAATTATGCCCTGGGGCGTATAAGGTTTTTATTGAAAGCGTAGAAACTTCAAAAGGGCTCTTTCAACTGGAAATTGAAAAGGCTAGTTCCTTTTTTTAATAGTTGAAAGTGATCGGAGAGGGACTAACACCCCTCTCTGACCAGTTCACATCTTAAAACAAAAAAGTACATTTCATGGATTACCTTTTTACTTGTGGATAAACCTAGGCACGGAGCCAATTGATTTGCGTAAAAAGAAATTAATTAAGCTAAGATCTGATTACACAAGTGACTTGTATGTGATTACGGCTTAAGGATTATTTATGGATTGTGGCTTTGGATTAGTATTCAGCACTATTATCATCTGAATCGTGCATTGAAATACTTGGACTACTTGCAATTACTTGAAATTATTTGCAAATTACTGGATTAATTGGCCCACTCAAAGATAAGTAATTATTTATTTTCACTGTTACGCTCATGTCAAAATTCAAGCCTTTTGATATTGTTCTCGCTAGTTTCAAAAGTTACCCCCCTTGGCCAGCAATTGTTTTGCAGTCAAAAAGTGGTGCGAAAGGATTATGGAAATATACAGTTTTTTGCTACGGCGATCATTCTGAGCACCAAGTGGCAGAGTCTAATTTGAAATTACTTTCGGATAACCCTAGTGCTCGCAAAAGAAAGGAAAAAGATGTTGGTAAAGCATTTACCGAATTAGATTCGTTTCCAGACATTTTTAAATCGTCATCACCTACTTATCTAGCATTAAACCCAGCAAGCGTTATTGCAGAAGACTCACTGGCACCTAGCCTAATCCTGCAAAAAATAGCTTTTACCCTGGATGAATTAAATCGGACACAAGTGAATCTTACAGCTGAGATATCCCGTCAAGTTAAGGCTAAACTATCAGACCCTGATACAGCAAATCAAGCAATTGATATTATAGTAAAAAAAAATTCATGATGCTATTTCCATTGATTACAACCCAAATTCCAAGAAATAGAAAAATCACTCAAAGGACTATTTGCAATGGTTAAAAGCTTGGAAAGTAGGATTTTGTCATTGGAATCGAAAGTGGATGATTTTGAACAAGAAAAGATGTTGGATTGCTTAGTGATGAATGGAGTAAGGCAGAGGCCTGGAAATGATCTAAAGAAAGAAGCATCGGTTATCATTAAAGACAAGATGCTGGTCCCTGGTTTTGAAGTCAATAATATTGTAAATGTTTATCGATTTAGTTTGAATGACTCTAACGATCAATCTAAAGTGTCTCCAGTGCTAATACGCTTCAAAAATGTGGAATTAGCTCTAGCTGTTTTCAAAGCAAAGACTAAACTAGCAAAGAGTGGAATATTTTTATCAGAATCGCTAACAAAAAAGCGTCGTGAAATTTTAAATGCGGCAAGAGATTGCTTTGGTAAATTTAATGTATGGACTGACCGCGGGCAAATTTTGGCCAA
>JAQQPU010025026.1:0-12279 GCA_029168905.1 Artemia sp. Kazakhstan ARC1039
GAAATTTAGATTTTGTCAATTTTATTTGATGTATCTGACAAAGGATGTTGATAAAAAAATTTATTCACACTGATACTTAGATTCTGTCAATTTTATCCTATGTATTCGAAAAAAGGATGTTGATATAGAATTTAGTCACTCTGATACTTAGATTTTGTCAATTTTATCCGACATATCCGACAAAGGATGTTGATAATGAATTTATTCATTCTGAAATGTAGATTTTGTCAATTTTATTTGATGTATCTGACAAAGTATGTTGATAAAAAAAACATTCTTCACACCGACACTTAGATTCTATCAATTTTATCCTATGTATCCGAGAAAAGGATGTTGATAAAAAATTTTAGTCACTCTGATACTTAGATTTTGTCAATTGTATCCGACATATCCGATAAAGGATGTTGTTGAAGCATTTATTCATTCTGAAACTTAGATTTTATCAATTTTATTTTATGTATCTGACAAAGGATGTTGATAAAAAAAAAATTATTCACACTGACACTTAGATTCTGTCAATTTTATCCTATGTATCCGAGAAAAGGATGTTGATACAGAATTTAGTCACTCGGATACTTAGATTTTGTCAATTTTATCCGACATATCCGATAAAGGATGTTGTTAACTATTCGTTCTGAAATTTAGATTTTGTCAATTTTTTTTGATGTATCTGACAAAGGATGTTGATAGAAAAATTTATTCACTTTGACACTTATATTTTATCAATTTTATTCGATGTATCTGGCAAAGGATGTTGTTAAAAAAAATATTCACTCTGGTACTTAGATTTTAACAATTGTATCCGACATATCCGACAAAGGATGTTGATAATGAATTTGTTCATTCTGAAATTTAGATTTTGTCAGTTTTATTTGATGTATCTGACAAAGCATGTTGATAAAAAAATTTATTCACTCTAACACTTATATTTTATCAATTTTATTCGATGTATCTGGCAAAGGATGTTGATAAAAAAATTTAGTCACTCTGATACTTAGATTTTGTCAATTTTATCTGACATATCCGATAAAGGATGATGTTAAAGCATTTATTCATTCTGAAATTTAGATTTTGTCAATTTTATTTGATGTATCTGACAAAGGATGTTGATAACGAATTTATTCATTCTGAGACTTAACGAAAAATGGATTTAAGTTTCACCTATGAGCCAACGAATTGTATTTTCCATAATTTTCTTACATAAAACTAGAGTTTACAGTCCAAAACCCTTATTAACTCAGATTTTACAGAAATAGTTTATTTTTTCAATCCAAATATGGACTTAAGTTTCACATTTGAACCAGAGAATTGTATTTTCCATAATTTTCTTACAAAAAGCTATAGTTTACGGTCAAAAACCCTAATTAGCTCAGATTTTACGGAAATAGTTTTATTTTTCGATCCATAAATGGACTTAAGTTTCACATTTGAGCCAATGAATTGTATTTTCCATAATTTTCTTACAAAAAACTAGAGTTTACAGTCAAAAACCCTTATTAGCTCAGATTTTACGGAAATAGTTTTATTTTTCGATCCAAAAAAGGACTTAAGTTTCACATTTGAACCAGAGAATTGTATTTTCCATAATTTTCTTACGAAAAACTAGAGTTTACGGTCAAAAACCCTTATTAACTCAGATTTTACAGAAATAATTTATTTTTCGATCCAAAAATGGACTTAAGTTTCACATTTAAAAGCTACGATCATAATGAATGATACTTGTTAACAGAAAAAAATGTCAATTGCCAAAAAAAAAGAAAAAAAAATAAAAACAAATGGGGGGAGGGGCCAAAAAGTTGGAGGGGAGGGGGCACCCTCCGAGTTTGGGGATTGGGGACCTTTGGGGGGTTGATGTGTCTGCTGGTTAGGATCATTGGTGCTTATGATCCTTGATGGTTGGTACTCACATACACCTTACTACTTGATTTGCAAGGATTTTTAAGGTTTGTTCTGAATTTCTTTATTAAAATTATTTTCTTGCCATCTACATCTCTCTTAGTATCAACTTTTTAGTATACTATAACGTTGGAGCCTATTTTAAACTGACAACACTGTTCAAACACAACTTGTGTATTATACAAAACACATCGGAGAGGTAAAGCTAGGTCAACTCACAATGTCATTCTATCATCATTAACCTTTTTCATAGATTGATGTTGTCTCAAATTTATAACAATTTGCCTGAGTTAACAACCCCGAGGGGTTACCTTAACTGATAATCAGTTTAACCCTTTTTCTTCTTTTTTTCCACTTCATACAATCCAATTCGCAAATGCTATCTAGCTCTGTTTTTTTTTCTATTATTCAATTAATATTGTTCGTACAGTCCAATTCGCAAATCCCTTTTCCCTTTTTGCAAATGTCAATCAAACAATTCTGATTGTAGCATCCAATTTTTTAATAACAAACTACTCTCGAGTTATACTCCAATTCGCAAATCCCTTACCCCTTTTTGCAAGTGTCAATCAAACAATTCTGATTGTAGCATCCAATTTTTTAATAACAAACTACTCTCGAGTTACACTCCAATTCGCAAATCCGTTACCCCTTTTTGCAAATGTCAATCAAACAATTCTGATTGTAGCATCCAATTTTTTAATAACAAACTACTCTCGAGTTAAGGCAATCTTCAAAAAATCAGAAAAACCAGTCGCTTTTTAAAATGTCCACGTGTAACCGCACTGCCCTGCTTTTTTTTTAAATGTCCACGTGAATCTATGCTGCACATTCTTGTGCAATTCATATCAATAACAAAAAAAAACCGTCTGGTTGTCTTATATAACTTTGACTATAGTTTCAAAACATGCTTGGCCACTTTGTAGGTTTGCCAACTCTTTTAAAATGTGCCTGTCAAACTGTAGTGTCTTAGGCGTGGGTTTTCTTGTCCCTTTCCTTGTCCCTTTAATTTCAATAGCATGGATACTACTATCACACCAGCCGAGCAAACACAGTGGTCTATATCAGACACACATCCACTATTATGAATATACGAAAAATCTGCACTCTTAGCTACTATCTGATATCCATCTGGCAAAGACTGAAGGACAAGATCAGACCGAGTTGACTCTCTATTTATGTTACAATTTAGGTCTCCCAGTATGATCCACTTATAGCTATGACTTTCAATATTCCGAAGGAAATTCTTCAGAGAAGACACAATTTTTGTGAATTTATTAAGTGACAAAACTCTTTTTTTATCATGAGGTAGGTAAGTATTGATAATCACTAGACCTGCGATTCGAAGGGCAATAAATTTATCGCAAGAGTGTATGCACTGGGGAGAGAAGCACGAAAGTCTATTACTCACAATACATGCAAGCCCTCCGGAAGGTCTGCCCCTCGTACGTCTGGCACTGGTTGTATAAACTACATGTTCATCACTTCTGTTTAGTGAGCTGACACTTACAGCCGGCAAAAGATGTTCCTGTAGCAACACGATGTCAAAATCGTTCATTTTCTGATTTACTGAATAATCTTTGTCTTTGGTGCCATTTATGTTGAAAGAACACACAGGAAACGTTACTGTTCCAGTCATTTCTTGTTCGCGGCACGCTTAGCTATGGCACTGCGGATTACGCGGCACTTTAGACTGAATGCTACATGGCCTTCACCACATAGCGCACACTTCGGTTCAGCCAAACATGGTGCATCTTTTGTCGATAAATGCTTACCGCTGCAGCGGGAACAGCGGGGAGGGCTGGTGCAATTGGCCTTCACATGATCAGGTGATTGACACTTATAACAGCAACGGGGAGGACGGAGGCACTCAAATACTCGGAAAATTTTTTATTCTACCTTAAGTCCGAGACGAAGTGCATTTGAAAGTCCAACAGCATCGTAGAAGAATATCTTAACAGTCAAGGACTGCCCGATGCGCTTAGCGTCTACAACTCCTTCACTCCACACGAACAAACTGACGTCATAAGCTAGCGGTATGCCTTTAACTATTCCAACGAGTTTCCGCTCTTAAAGTTTTGCATCGCGCTTCAGAACATTAGGTACCGCATCACAAAAGTCCTTTGCAGCAACTGGGTCAATGTGCACTAAAAGTTTATTGCCCGAACGGCTTGATAGAATGAATCGCTTGGTGTCCCTTGATTTGGTCAATGGCATCGCGACGTTTCACAGGATTGTTAAGCTCGGGAGAAATTCCAGAGATTACTACAGTAGTAGTGGATGTGTTTACATTTGGCTTAAACGAGGCACTGGGCAAGGATGAAAAATTCGGATCATAAGATGTCACTTTTTCGTTTATCTGTTTAAGGGCTCGGTCTAGGGAGCTAATCTTACTGACTAGCCTGGAGTAAGCTACTGCGGGGATAAACGGCACTTCAGTAGGTGAGACAATGGCAAAAATTGGCAGCAGGGAATTATCAGAGTCACACTGACGCAACAAGTCCAAAATATCTTTCAAATTTCTCTGCGAAGCTAGATCACCCTGCCGCTTTGGAACAGATTTATTCGGATCTGCTATTCCCCAAAACTCCGCTTTGGTGTCTTTAATGACTCATCACAAAATTCCAGTGCATGATTAATTATCGTCACGTCATCGATTCCTTCGCGAAAATTTGATTGGAGAAAATTCAGAACAGGCGAATATGCATATTCCACTAACATCTTGCTCACGTTACAGCAATAATAACTGCAATGCCAATTCAAGGTCAAAAAGAGTCCATAGATATAGTTAGGTCAATCTCCAAACAATTAATCCTCATGCGCAATGCGAAAGTATAATCTTTCCTGGAAAACAACTTCACCGCCCGAGTGCTGAATGATATTTTTCTGGTGGTTTCAATGCGAGAGAAGTAAGTGAAGCGCTGGAGGCTGTCTACCTTGTCCCCGCAATTTAAGGGGCAAGCCCAGCGGGTACCACAGCTCTTGCTAACAACTCTCCACCCCTCTTCTGCTTATTTTTCTTTCCCCACCTCAATCTCAGCGTAATTGCCTACGAATATCGTATGTCCAGTTTGATCCAATTTGATCTTAATTGTGAACTTTTATAATTTTGATGGTCACTGAATTAATTAAGTTCTTGTTGGTGAAGTAATAAGCCTAAAAACAGGTGCTTACACTCTGAAGACTGACAATGAAAATGTACTGACCCAAGGGAATTTGATATAGCCAGAAAAACGATAATCTGATTATGTAAATAAATCCAAACTGAAAGTCCACAGGGGAAAATCACAGCTTTAGCAGGGTTATATGTGAAATTTGGTGCTAACACAACGAAGTCTGAATCAATACTCCCCCCCCCCTCATAGACCTTAGGGTAAGGGTTATTATTTATGCCCTTGGCTATCTCAAAATTTTGATTGGATTTGTTTGGGGAAATAATGCGTGAGGAAGGGGTGATAGTTGCCTTCCAATCACTTTCGACTATTAAAAAGGGCATCAGCCCTTTCTATTTTCAATCGAATGAGATCTTTTCGAAGCTCCTACGACAAATCCTTAGATACTTAGTGCCCTGGTCTAAACAAAAAAAAAATACATTGTACCCACATAGATCTTTACTATAAAAATTTCAAGCCTTCAAATCACTTTCGACTATTAAAAAGGGCACTAGGCCTTTCAATTTCCTATCGAATGAGCCTTTTTTGAGTTACTACTACAACGCTCTCTATATACACCTTATATACACCCAGGGCATAAATAATAACCCTTACCCTAAGGGCTGTGAGGGGGGTTGTCATCCTCAAAGACTTAAGTTCCAGATCTTTCAGCAACGTTAAACAAAATGGCTATCTCAAAATTTTGATTGGATGTGTTTGGGGTAAGGGTGGGCGTGAAAGGGGCGTTAGTTGCTCTCCAGTCACTTTCAGCTATTAAAAAAGGAACTAGCCCTTCCAATTTCCAATCAAATGAGCCCTGTTGAAGTTTCTAGGACAACGCTTTCAATAAAAACCTTATATGCCCCAAGGGCATAACTTACAACCCTTGTCCTGAGGGCTGGGAGGGGGGTTGTCGTCCTCAAATACCTAATTTCCAGAACTTTCAACTACATTGAACAAAATGGCTATCTCAATCAAAGTGGGTCAATGACCTCTTTTTCCCAGGTCGATTTATTTGTTGTTGTTGTAAGTGCACGCTCGGGGCGAATGTTAAGATCCAGGAATAGGAAACAGGATCACGTGTTTCCTTCTCAGCCAATCAGAGACTCGGTTACATCCCCCTTCTCAGCCAATCAGAGACTCGCTTACATATGATTTTCCCTATTACATAACAATTCGCCCTTGAGATTTCGTATATAACGGACATGCATTGTGAATAAATTATCAGAAAGTATTGTGACACAGTTGAAAGAACAAGAATGAATATTATTGATGAGCTTGAAGCCTTGACAGCCACAATTAGCAATGTAAATTCTGTTTTAGTACATTTTCATTTTTTATTTTCAAAATAAAATTATTTTCCTTGGTCATCCTCCAGTATATTTAGGTAAGTCCCCCATTCCCCCCCCCCAAAAAAAAAACTCCACTATGCTATCTTTATACTCGATAGAAAACGTAAAAGGTGTTCTTTTTACTACCTAAACCCTCCTCAAACCCCCCCCCCCCACTGTTTTTACAACGATAATTCTCGCAATAGAAATAATTCTCTTTTCGATAAATTCTTGCTTTTCTGTATTGTGATTTAAAGTGTCCACTGACTCCTGTCAATTCTTAAGGCATTATGCCGCTCTGTTTTGACATAATACTCTGCGCGAGGTTATAATGAGTTTCTCTCCCTTTTCCTGTGTGTTTACGATAGCGGCCAAGTCAAAGGAACTGTTTTTCTCCGTCAAATTAAAACACTTTCAGACAATTGCAATAATTAAGCGCAGGCCTACGCAATCTCTATTTGGAGAAGTGAAACGGATTATTTTCAAATTAAGGTCTAACAATATATTTAGGATATTATGTAAAAGGGGGAGGGAGGGGGCAATGCCTCGCTTCTAACAGCTTCGTTGTAAGGTGAAAACAAACTGTTTCTTCGCATGAAAAGTAAGGGGGGATTCGTTGTGTAGACATGTACACCCATTGACATGAAAACTAATGTGTAAATATATGCGTTGCGTCTCTAGGCATGTTTTTAATTTTTTTCAAGCTTTCTTTCGATAAAGTTTCTTTTATATTCCCAGGAGGGGGGGCGTGAAAAATATTGTTTTTAACTTTGATATGCAAGGCTAGAAAGAAAAGTCATTAGGAGTTGCATGAAGCTTATATTATGCATAAATTGAATAGCATTTTGAACTTATGATCACAAATTTTAGGCATATAAGCTGTGTGTTAACAATCTTTTTATCTTATTTAAAGCCTATAGACTGGAACATTTAATTTTTTTTTTAAATGGTAAAAATAGAAACATTGATTTCTATCCTAAGGCTATAGACTACTGATTGTCAAGATTTATTTTTTCACAAGTTGTGTAATAAAAACGTTTGATTTCTAAGCCTAGTATATTTCTCGCCAAATTTTACTTTTTGCTTTGCTGAAAATGCTGGGGAGGGGGCTTCTTTGCGATAAATGCTTTTCTAGACAAAATTATGGTTAGTGGGAGTGGGGATACTAATTTTCCTTCTGTAAAAAAAGGGGGAAATTATTTTCCATACTAACTTTTTTCTCTTCTTTTAAGGTCAATTGTGAAGAATGTGTGCCCCCTCCATCTAAGAAAGCGAGAGAGGACGAGGCAGCCCCCGTGAGACCGTCCATTATTAAGTATTCTGGCCCTTACACGACCCCAAAACAAGTGTTGACTGTCAAAGTCCCATCCACGCAGGCTGCAATGCAGCCAGGCCGAAAATTAAAGAGCGAGTGGATGGCTGCTTTCCATGGACCTTTAATACCTGTCCCGTATACACAAGAGCGTGATGTTACCGCACCGTCCATCCTCCAACACGCACTACCCGGACCATCTGGCACCCAAGTGCAGCCAGGATTTGCAAATGTGAGCATTTTTACCTCTAGTTATAGAAATATATATCTATTTCTTCCAATGTTTTTTTTTAGTCTTTTCTTTTCACTATTTTTCAACACTGTAAAAGTGTATCTCAGAGATATTAAAATATTAACCCCTCGCCCCCAACCATTGTTTTAAATTTCTCTGCTCCCCCTCCCTCAGAGATATCTAAATATAATGTAATTTTTTGCTTGCTTGTCAAAAGAAACCGCTCTTTTTCTAATCTTTGCTATTTTCTCCGTCCCCACTGTTGCTATCTCTTCGCTATCTCATAATAATATTTTTAGGTAATTTCTAGTTTACTGCTATCTCACCATTTGAAACTCAAAATGCTATTTTTCACAAATGAATATTATAGTTTTAAGGGAAGGACAGAGATTATCCCATTTATCTATTGCACATATGGATTCTAATTTGCGTAACGATTGTCTAGATCAACTTTCGCTGCCTTACAACTTGCCAAGATTTTGGACGAGAGACATTTAATAATAACCGTTAACTGTTCTCGAATTTAATTGTACTGTTTCCCAGAGAATACGGTTGGAAACAGAACAGACGAGTTGTACAATAATCTAGGCTCATTTGGAGTCCTAGACAACACGTTTACGGGAAGTAGGCGAAACGACTTATTTCCAAATTGTTATGCCGCCTAACAATACGATTTTTAGGACATTATGTAAAACGGGGGGAGGGGTTATGCCCCAATTCTATCGCCATCATTGTAAAGTGAAAAAAAACTGTTTCTTCACCATTGGTGAAAAGTATGGGACCGGGAATTTCTAAGAAAAAGATAGCTTTTTGTGCCGTGGCGGCCGAGAAGCACCGGTGGGCCCGAGAAGCGGCGCTCCCCGCACCGCGGGAAGCGCCGCGGGAAAGCGCCGCGATGGCAGGCTCGGAGGGGGAGCATTAAATATTGGAAATTGAGGGGAGTTGTTTGAACAAAATCAAATTGCCTTCTATGTAAAGCGTTTTAGATTGTAAATATCTTATATTAAGTTGGAACTTACAGAATATTGATAGAGTAGGGAACAGTGAATTAACCAAATGCTACTGTGTGCATGCTGCTACTACTACTACTACTACTACTACTAAGCGCGTTTTAAATAATACGTAAATAATAATCCAAATTTAAAAACTGTAGGGGTGATTTGAACACATTGAAAATAAGCTATTTTTCATTTATAGGTTGGACCATTGGTACCATATTCCATGTCACCGTCCTCATCAGTTGGTGAAGGAGAGGCGGCACAAGTGGAGCCCCCCAACAATTCACCATGGAGCGACTCTGTACTGGAAATTCCAGATAATATTGAAGATTTTTTAAATGATTTTCTTTTAAATGTAGATAATAGCACAGTTGAGCAGGGGGACTTGAGTCAAAACACCTTGCAGCTTTTGGACGATTTTACCTGGGATTTAACAGGGAATCCATCTCTAGCCCCCGATACCCTACTCCCACTTCAAACAACTGAAGTGGATTCCCATACCGGAAATATTTAACAATGTGGTGGGGGTGTTGATAATATACAAGAGGGGGAGGGGGTAATCCAATTCACGACTTTTCCAGACTTTCAATTATCTAATACAATTTTAAATGCAATAGTTGTTTACACTGCGACTTTTGGGGATCTGTTTAATTTACTTATGGGGGGAAATTTTGTGTTTGACCCCTTAGAAATTGTGCATGACTGTGTAGATAAAATTCGTGCACTGCTGGAGAACCAAATTCAATTATGGGGAGGGGGAGGGATTCAATTAAGGTTTCAATTGTTTTAAAGGTGTTCTATTTAAATGAGGGGAAAAATGAAGTTTACCACCACTCCGAGATGTGAATTTTACCATATACACTCCGAGATGCTTGTGATTTATCCGAATTTAGAAAATTTTGAGGGTGTTTTCATGGATTGGGTAGGTCAAATTATTGCTCATCTAGAGAACTTTAACGAAAATGGGAGCGGCTCTGTAGTTTTATTTGTTGAAAATTTAAGCGTTAATATCTGTAAATTTAAGAAAGATTTTATTTTAAGAGGGGGGCATAGGGATAAGGGAATAGTTTTAAAATATAATCCAGATTTAGTAGGTTGTCGTGGTGTCCAGAAGATCTGTTTTGAAACAGGTCAAAGATGTTTCAAGTACGCTTTCCTCATGTCAGCTTTCCGACCATTGAAAGATGATGCTACCAAGACGAATTTAGACGATTGGGCTGTACATGGGAAGGACGGGTCCAATTTCCCAATTGTAGATTTCACTTGTTTAGAGGGAAAATACCCAGTAACGCTAAGATCCATTGGTATTTTTGAAAGGGCCAATGCCCATTTAAATATCGGTGTTACTGTGGCTCAGTATGAAACTGAATTTGAAGATGGGGTTCGTTCTAAAAAGAAGGGGGTGGTTTTCCCTGTAAGGGGCCCGTCAATTGATTTGGTCAAACACTGGGTTTGGTTGTTGTATACACCACCATCTAGTGACCTTGTCAATTCAATTGGCCATTTTAATCCAATTACAGACGTCAGTAGAGTTCTGGGGTAGGGTAAGAATAGGGGGACACGTTTCTACTGTCCGACATGCCTGTCTAGATTTTGGACAGAATTAAAGCTGCAAAATCATATGAAGCATTGTAGACGGCATGGTTACCAGACAGTGGAAACGGTTTCAGGGTATAGGGCCATTTTACGCTTCAAAAATTTCCAAAACACCCTCCTCCAGTGCAACAAAATATCTTTGGATTGTGAAGCTAAGCTGGTGGAAGTGAACGATTCTCGATTTCCAAACCAAATCAAAGAACATCAAGCTATTGCAGTGTCCTATACCCATGCGCAAAGAGACAGTTCTAACACCATGCGGTTGTTAGAAATAGATGAAACATTGGATGAGGGGGAGTGCATGATCAAGGCACTGACTAAATTAATTGGCACAGCTAATGGCGCTATTTCTCGTTTGAGAAATACCCATTATCCTATGGTGTTGTCTGCAGAGGATCGTCTCGCGATTAAAAATAAAAAAATATGTTGGGTTTGTAAGGGGGAGTTTGAAGAGGGGGATAAGGGGACTAAAGGGAAAAGAGGGGGAGGGGGAAAGTCAGAGACCAAAATCACTTGTGGCAGGAAATATCCTCTGGGGGTAGTAATTTTAGAGGGGTAGCGTTTCAATCGTGTAACTTAAATGTTAGCCAACAGTTTTTTATCCCAGTTTTTATCCACAACTCAAATTATGATTTAAAATTTATTTTACCGGCACTGGCACGTATGCACAGGGAGGGAGGGGGAGTAGACAGTCCATGGGTAAATAATTCATTTACCTATAACATTATTCCCAAATCGGCCGAGAAGTTGTTGCTTCTCGAGCTGAAATGGCAGGTAGTAAATAATGGGCATACGTGTTGGAATAAAATCAGGTTTTTAGATTCCTTTAGTTTTTTTCCCAGGGCATTGACTCAATTGATTCAAGTGCAGAAAAGCGACAATTTTGATAGCTTTCCCTTGCTTAAACAGCACTTTCCAGACAGTGAAATGTATGACCTATTGACCTGCAAAGGTGTATATGCATACGACTATTACTGTTCTGGCGCTCGCTTAAGCGAGGTGAAACTACCTCCAATTGAAGCTTTTTACAATTCACTGATCAGTAGTGAATGCACAGCCGAGGACTATGAGTTTGCCAAGAAGGTGTGGGCTAAGGGGAATTGTAAAAATGGGTGGGATTATTGTAGACTGTACTTGGCCTGTGACGTTTTAAATCTGTTGGATATAAAATGTAAGAACACAGACCAAATCTATTCAGAGTTCGGGTTAGATATAGGCTATTATTTTTCCACACCACATTTGGTGATGGATTTGATTTTAAAAATTAGTAGGGAGGAAATAGGTCTAATCACAGATTTAGATCAGCACCTTTCTGTAGAGCGTTCAATGAGGGGAGGGTATGTTTTTCATGGGGACCGCGTCTTGTCAACCGATCCGAGCGGACAAAACAGCACCGGTGCAAAATCAAATGCAGTGTTCTTGGACATGAACTCATTGTACCCCTCGGCAATGTCTCACTACTCTTTGCCGTGTGGGAACTATCAATGGCTTGAGAATCCTTGTGAGCTCCCCGACATTACCACCGTAGAGGACAATGGGCCACAAGGATGGTTCTTTGAAATTGACGGGCACATTCCTCTGGCGCTTCACGATTCAGTCAGAGATTTTGTTTTTCCCTCTATCAATCGACCCGTGAGCAGGGACTCACTGAGCCCCTACAATCGATCATTGGTTGAGGATATGGGGATGCACTGGACCCCCTCTAAGCAAAAACTGATTGCTGATTTGGACCCTAAGGAGAATATCGTTGTTCACCATGTGC
>JAQQPU010025029.1:0-12276 GCA_029168905.1 Artemia sp. Kazakhstan ARC1039
CCCCCCCCCGTAGGAAACCCCTTACACACAAAATTGAGCAGCCAAACAGAAAGTACAAAATAGGTACCTGAAAATGTCGATCAGATGACCTAAGGGACAACACCAGATATCAGCAGTTTTAGGACAGGGGCTGGTCGCCGGTCGGTCTCCAATCCTATCACTTTCAGCTTATAAAAAAAGGACTGCAATATTGTCAACCACATATCACTCAAGTTATTTTAAATTATTTCAGAAGTGAAAACGAGGGAAGGAAGCATGGTAATCTGATTAATAGAAACATCCTGCATACTATAAAGCAAGAATTCCATCACTTTATTGTTTTCTTTTACTTTACTATATATTCATAGGGCTATAGCTGGGATCACCAAGGGGAGGGGGAATAATGTCAAAATAGCAACCATAAATTTCGGATATAGCATAAAATAAGGAGTCTAATGGTACTACTTTTATTTGCTTAGCACGTTTCCTTCAGATTCGGCCAACCACTAACTATTTACTTTATTTTCTACCGACCATAACTAGCACAAGGACAGATCCGCGGGGGTAAGGGGGCGCTGACCCCCCAAACGTAGTCTAAAGTAATGTAATTTACTTAATTAACGCAACGTTGCGTTAATTAAACTTGCTCCTAACGCAAGTTTATCGGATCAACCTATTTTGCGTCCCCCCCCTAAAGAAATCCTGGATCCGCCCTTGAACTAGCGATGTAACATGTAGTTTATTAAGATACGATTTTTTGAAACAATATATTACCTATCGTCGCCTCTGCAGCTCTCCAAGATTGCTATTCTTTATTTATTAGTATGCAATCTTTTTCTTTTTTTAAGACTTGCGTCCAGTATTCATGAATCCAGCATCCTTTCCCTCGGTTGCCCGAACACTACTGAACTGGTTCCAACGGATAACTGAAAAATATTCCTTGATGAACTTTGACATTATTTCCTGTAGGAGGATGGGAACCATAGAGTACGGGAAACTCATTGGAGACAAAAGTTTCTGCTTTAGACAGGGTTTTTAGAATAAAAATTTAATTTTAGCACAGGCAGTGCAGCGTAATCCACCAGAATAAGAAGAAACAATATATGCTTAATTTCGATTTATTTTTAAAGTTGGGACAAATAAAACATCTTAAAGAATTTTGCTCCAAGCTGAAGATTTTTTCAATTTCTAAACTAGTTTTAATCAGATTACAATGATGAATGGTTCAGGCTAGGTTAGCATGCAGAATATAAGCTATTTAAAAAGAAATGAAATATATACAACTATGATGCTTACTGAACCCTTTTGACAAATTGGTACTTTATCTTTCGTAAAGTAAATTCAAAAAAAGAGAGAAAAAATCAAAGTTTTTTAGTACTTTTAAAAAAGCTTATTATCTTTCTAATTAAACTACCCTCGTGTTTCAGGAGTCGTTCTTAAGGAATTGCGACGAAATCCAAATTTTAGCACAAAGATCAAGGTGTCGAGGAGGGGGCAACCCCCTTCCATACGTAATAATTTGTGTTCATTTTAAGTTTTAATGTTGCTCCTCATTTTCAGTTGAAAAAACTTGTTTTTTATTTAATTTATGATGTTTCTTTTAGTAATACCAGGAAATTTGGCCCTGAAAACGTCTGAACTATCCTCTGAATACGTCAATCCCGGTGAAAATTTACCCCGGACAATTACCCTTAACAGCTCCACGCGCAAAATTTGGACGTAAAAGAGAAAGCGAGACATATAGAAAGGATTTTGATTAGGAATTCAGGCAAATTCCCCCAGTGTAAAATTTTCCCTGACAAGTTCATCCCCTGGAAACTTCTCTCCCCATTGAAAATTTCCCGTGGAAAAACCCCAGCAGAAAATTTGTCCTTCCCCCACCCGAAAATGTATGCATACGTCCCAATAACAAAGGCTACGCATAAACAATGGGCGAATTTTATAACTTAAAGACCTTTCCCCCGGGGCTATGGTGGTAGGGGGGGGAGTATGTTATATCCCAAGATATAGTTATTGGGCCTTTCATCTATGATGAACAAAATCATAGTTGAATGGCTATCTCAAGATTTTGATCGGACGATCTTAGGAAAAAAGGGGCGGGGATGGGACCTAGTTGCCCTCCAATCTATTTGGTCTCTTAGAAAGGGTAATGGAACTTTTTCCATTTGAATGAGCCCTCTCTCGATATCCTAGGACCACTGGGTCGACACGATTACCCCTGGAAAAAGAAACAAATACAAATAAACACGCATCCGTGATCTTTCTTCGAACGAAAAAGAAAAAATTGAAAATTCCGCATTTTCGCAGATAGGAGCTTTCTGAAATAGGGTTATTGGATACGCTGCATCTGATAGTGTGACTTTCATTGAGAATTTTTTACTTTTAGGGGATGTTTCCCCTCTTTCTGGAAAATCAGGCAAATTTTCTCAGGCTCTTAACCTTTGATAATTAACACTAAACTTAATAAACTTATATATTTGGAATCAAAAATTCTATGCTTTAGAGTTTCGGTTGCTATTGAGTCGCATCGCTCCTTACTTACAGTTCGTTACCACAAACTGTTTGATAAATACTAATATCCTACTGATGTTCTTGGGAATAACGGACTAATTCGGATTCTGTCACAGAGGGAAAGAGTTTCTAATTTAATGTCATCTGGACATCTAGCAAAAGAGGTTGTCAGATTTTAACCAAAATGTAAAAAAAAATTAAAGTAACTGACCTAGTATTATCGTTTAGGGGTTTAAGCCACTTTTACTTATATTGAGAATGGGGGTTATTGAATTGTTGCCACTACGACAGAATCTGATTCAACCGTTGTAGAGGGAGGAAAGCAAAGGGACCCTAAATTACTTTTATCAGGATATCTAGCAAAAGATGCTGTCAGATTCAAACAATTTTGTTTTTAAACATTAATGTAATTGACCTATTTGTGTCATTTGTGGGCCCGAGGGTCCCAACCCATTTTAATCTATATAGAGGAAGGGGATCTGCGAATTCTTGTTATTACTGGCACCTCAAAGAAGCTCTCGGATCTCATCCAAATTTCTTAGGGAGGAAGAGCTAATATCCCTATTCATACTCTCGGGGACCTAAACAGGATAAGGGTCTAGTCTTTAAATTTTATCACCAGCATGTCTACCAGAAGGAGACATTTGATCCCCAAAGAAATTTAGTCTGAAGCATGTGTTATGGTCCTAGATGTCCTTTTGGCGTGTTGACGCGAACCAGCCTCTTTAAGGAGGTTCATGAATTCCTGTTATGTGGATCTCCACCAGTTTAAGTTGTCGGATCTCAACCCAAACTGGTGGGAAGTAAGAGTAGGAAAAGTCTCCGACATTTTTCGTGGAGATTCTATGCATGATTTGGCCTTGTGGAGGGATCCATTACATGGCATATACAAACACGGATTTCCAGGTATACCTAATACTTGGCGATGATTAGGATCCTAGATATTCTTTTTGGCGTGTTGAAGCAAACCAGCCTCTTAGGAGAGGGAAGAGGCTTATAAATCCCTGTTATCTGGACCTCCGCCAGTTTAGCTTCCTATTCCCTATGAAACTGCAGTTACAAAGCGTATGTGGTAATTTAAAACGACCCTCAGGTTAAGTTCTATAAGCTATACTAGTTGCGCATTGTTAAAATTTAAGTTTTTTTCAGGAAAGGGTGGTCACATGGACCACGACCCTCAGGGCAAGGGATATAAGCTATACTAGTTGCGTGTTGTTAACATTTAAAGTTTTTCTGGAAAGGGTCGTCACATAAACTTTGGAGAAGGCTTATTCAGAGTAAAAACCAAAATTCCAGCTCCCTTTTTAAAAGTCAAGAGTGATTGGACGGCAACCAAGCGAGCCCAACGCCCTTTTTTCCCAAAATGCTTCCGAAAAAAATTCTGGGATAGATATAAGATAAAATTCGGATGTAGCTCATTCAATTGGAATCAGAAGTGTCCTTTTTAAAAGCTAAAAGTGATAGGAGGGCAAATCCCCCCCCCCTCATGACTTTTTTCCCAAACGCATCCGATAGAAATTTTTTGATAGCCATTTGGTTCAAAATAGTCCAAAGATCATATAAAAAGGCCTTTAGGATTTAAAAAAAAAACCTTCGAACCTGGGGCCAAGGGTTTTAAGTTATGCACCGAAGGCATATAAAATTTTAAGGAAGGTATGGTCGTATAAGCTTTGGAGGAGGCTGATTAAATTGGAAATTGAAAGTTCTAGTTCCTTTTTAAGAGTCAAAAGCGATAGAGGACAACTAGCTCCTCCCCTTGACACCCTCTTTTACTCAAACGTATCTGATTGAAATTGTGAGATAGTCATTTTGTTAAAAATATTCTAAAGAACGGTTAACAAAGACTCCAGAGTTGAGACAACGCAACAGAACTCTGGATTAAGGGTCGTAAGTTATGCCCTGGAGGCATACAAGGTTTTCATGGATGGGTGGCGATATGAACTTTGGGTAGGGCTCATTTGATTGGAAATTAGAAGTTATAGTGCTCATTTTAGGAGTCCAAAGTGGATTGAGGGCAAACAGCCCCCACCCTTCCCCACACACGTCGTTTAAAAAAAAACATCCAAGGAAAATGTTTAGACATCTATTTTCTTCAGCATTGTTAAAAGATCTAGTAATCATGCCTTTGGGGATATCAACCCCCCCCCACAGTCCCCAGGGCAAGGGCTCTAAGTTGGGCAATTCGTTCACTGTTTACGTATATTATATGTTATTGAGAAAGGTATGTGTGTTTGACCTTTACGTTCCAAAAAGACAAAGGGCATTCAGGTGAGCCTTTCAGAGTAATATCGTTGAAACTTTTAAAAGAGGTAATTCCATTCAAAATTAAAAGTTCTAAATTGTTGCAAAAGTTTTCCCAGCATACTAATAGCAAGCAAAACTATGGATTATTATAGAAAAAAAACCCGAAAGATATAACATATTGTTTTATTTTTTCCACGAAAAGCGTATGTTAATAAAAAACGAACAGAAATTAATTAAAAAAACTTTTTTCCATAAAACAACTTTTCCAAAGAAAAGAAAAGTAAAGAGCTCCATTATGCCAAAAGTGAATAGAAATAAAGTAAAAAATCTTCCAAGCGTAAAACTTCCACAAACCGCCATCAATAAACACATAAAGCTCAAAATGGAAAGAAATTAAAATAAATTACCGAGTCAAACTCAAAAGGAGCAAAAATTAACATGAGTAGGGCTCAATACCCCCATCCCTTCTCAAGACCACAACTGAAACTTACTGAAACTTTACTTTACTGAAAACAAAATACATTTCAAATGTTTTCACTTTTTTACTTTAATAAATGAAAAATTATTAAAACTTTAAGGAGTAAATGTCTGTGTGCATATTAAACTGACAATCCACGGTCTTTTTTTTTCAGTAAACTGGAAATTATGTTCTGGTCTTGAAAAGGGATGGAGGTTATTAGCCCTAGTCATATTAATTTTTACTATTTTCGGGCTTGACCCAGTCACTTATTTTAATTTCTGTTGATTTTGAGTTTTCATTTATTGTGATTTGTGGTAGTTTTACGCTTGGAAGATTATTTTACTTTGGTTCTGCTCACTTTTGGCTTAATGGGGTTCTTTATTTTTCTTTTAAAAACTTGTGTTGTCGACAAAGTCTATTAAATTAATAACTATAAGGACCTAATATCACTAGTCCATGTTTTGCAGACTAGCCTAGCTCTAGCGCCTAGCTACTTGTCAAACAGTTCGTGGTAACGCTGTAAGTAAGGAGCGACCCGGCTGAATGGTAACCGAAACTCTAGAAAACGGAATTTTGATACTAACAGAGGCATGAAAAGAATCCGATTTTAATGCTGATTTCAAATATATAAGTTTCATCAAATTTAGTGAGTGTTTACTTAGTTTAGAGCGAGGCGTTGAGGAGGGGACAGCCCCTTTCATATACGGAATAATTTCTGTTCGTTTTAAGTTTTAACGTCGTTCCTTACTTTCAGTTAAAAAAACTTGTTTTTTTTATTTAATCACTAATGAATTTGTTATCTAGCTACAGTGTCTTTAAAAATTATGCGTATACATTCGGATAGCAAGACGACGAACTGGTAAGAGAAGAAGTTTCTATTCGTCTGTAAATAAAAAAAAGCTTACGCTATGCAGCGGTACCCATTAAATAGAGAAAATTAATGAGGGACACCTAATAGTAAGTTAATTTTTTAATTTCCCTTATTCTCTTTTTTCTATTCTCTTTGCATTTGTTTTTGTATAAACTAACCTACGTTCTACAAATCAACCTAACCATAGATATTTCATAATAAAAAAAAAATAGTTGAAAAGAGAATATGCTTACTCCCAGAAAGTAACAAGTTAGATCTAATGGAAAATAAACGTTCACTTCAAATCCAAATTTTAATGCTTTAAAATTTTAATGTTTTATTTTTAATGACTTCCAAATTAATTCCAAATTCCAAATGAGACATTCGATATTGAATGCAGAATAGGTATATTATATCCTTGACATGGAGAGGAAGATCAAGACCTTCAAAGAAGAAACAACAAATTTCAAACATTTGCCAATTAGCTATGACGGCAGAAAAAAGTCCAAAAAAGTCCAAAAGACCAAAGATATTGGCACACTAATAAAAGAGGATATTCAATTTCATCCAAGGGCGAAAAAGTGACTGACGCTAATTCCAGCATAATCGTAAAACTAATTCAACGTCCCAGAATAAAAAGTACATTGTTTTAAAGATTACTTGTTCCCTCTTTTGCTTTTTTTTTTTTTACACTGCACAGAAGACAAAAAGGCTCTATTTTTCTAAAAGAAAAAGCCCAATACACTTATTCATGTCCATCTTTTTCATATAAACAGTCCATATTTTGCAGCTATTTGTCACTAGGAAATTGGTCACTTAGCTACGGCTTATTTAAATAATATGTTTAAATCATATGTTTCGTTTAAATAATGTCTTTGTTTACAACATTATGTTGAAATCCTAATAAATCATAAACAATGTGATTTAAAGAATATGTTTGAATAAATTAAGAAAGCAGTATGGAAAACTGGTAAGAGCGAAAACTCATGTTCATCATAGGCAGCACAATAGCGCTGCCTAAGTAAAGACCGATGTTGACACAATGTATAATTTATTTATTTTATTTTTTGTTTTTTTGGTTTGTTTTAGACCAGGGCACTTTGTATCGAATAAGTTGTCGTGGAAACTTCGAAAAGTGCTCATTCGATTGGAAATTGTAAGGGCTTGTGCCCTTTTTAATAGCCGAAAGCAATTGGAAGGCAACTAATACCCTTTCCACGCCCACCATTTCCCCAAACACATCCAATCAAAATTTTGAGATAGCCATTTTGTTCAATGTAGTAGTAAGATCAAAAAAATATATTTTTGAGGAGGACACTCCCCCCCCCCCTCCCCACAGCCCTTGGGGCAAGGGTTGTAAGTTATACCAACCCTTATTGTAAGTTATTACGACCCTAAAGGGCTAGTACCATTTAATAGTCGAAAGTGATTGGAGGGCAACTAACCCCCCTCTCAAGCCCACCATTTCCAAAAACATATTCAATCAAAATTTTGAGATAGGCATTTTGTTCAACGTAGTTGAAAGTTCTGGAAGTTAGGTCTTTGAGGATGACAGCCCCCCACAGCCCTCACACAGCCAAAAACTTCAAAAATGGCTGTTAGTAGCCTTGCAATCACTTTCGACTATTAAAAAGGGCACTATCCATTTCATTTACCAATCAAATGAGCCCTTTTTGAAGTTTCTATGACAACGCTTTCTGTAAAAACCTTATATCCCCCCCAGGGCATAACTTACAACGGTTGCCCTGAGAGGGCTGTCATCATAAAAGACCTAATTTCCAGAAATTTTAACTACATTGAACAAAATGGCTATCTCAAAGTTTTGATTCGTGATGTTTGGGGAAATCGTGGGCGTGACAGGGGGGTTAGTTGTCCTCCAATCACTTTCGACTATTAAAAAGGGCACTAGCCATTTGAATTTCCAATCGAATGAGTCGTTTTTGAAGTTTCTACAAGAACCTTATATGCCCCCAGGGCATAACTTACAACCCTTGCCCTGGGGGCTGTAGGGAGAGTGTCCACCTTAAAAACATAATTTATATCTGGAAATCAATTACGCTGAACAAAATGGCTATCTCAAAATTTTGTTTGGATGTATTTGGGGAAATGGTACCTATGATGCTGGTTGGTCATTAACTAAAATGGCAATTGTTGCAATATGTTTATAAGCCTTGATCATGTTACCCTTGTGAATTTGCTACATAACCTTCAAGGAATTGTTCATACGTCCATACGAAAACTAAACAAGGCATAATATATTATATTACAGTTTTATTACTAACCCCAATTTTTTTAGTAAATTAATGTACTAAGATCTTGCACCTTTTGACAGGATAAAAATTTTACAAAAATCTGAGTACTGTGATATTACTTCTTAGGTCGTTTTCTTTGCAAACATCTTTCTTCATTCTACTCAGATCAGGGGTCTAGAGACTTCGATGAGATTATCATCAAAGTTCCTCTTTTCAATGTTCTATTTGGCAGAAGTTTTTGATCTTTTGCTAAGAATAGTAAGTTGTAAAATATTTGCACTTTGAAGAAGCAAAACACGATAATATGACCAGAAAGAAGTAAGATCTTAGCACTCTGATAAAGCGAAAGAACTAGGCTATTATTAACTACTGACTAAGCATATGTCGTCTACTCATACTCTAGAAAAAAAACAATAGAGAAATAAAGACGCAGCAGTTAGAGCAGAGACCCGGTTTTTGGATTAGCTGTTGCACATTGAAACTTTCAGCCCAATACGCAAACTGAAGACGACTTCAACGGCTATTCTGTATGTCACTTTTCAGATTGTTGCAATCTTTTTATTATGACTCAAAGATTCAACAAGTTTTATTCGGTAACAGTACTGCTTACCCTTCTTCTGAACACAACAATACAATAAAAAAAAAACAACTACCAGATTTTAAGAATTGGTTTTAGTTTACCAAGTTTATAAGTACTGCATTGAGCTTTCCAGTTTAACACTAGTCTAAAATATTTAATTAATGAAGAAGCTTCATATCTTAGCCAAACAAAAAAAAGAGCAATAAAACATTTCAGATTTTGGACAGAAAACAAAAACCTTGTACGAAAACTATCAAGTTTGGTTTGTTTGATTGTTTTGATCTGACTTGAATCTTTACTTAAGGACAAAGAAAATCTACAACTGCAAGAATACAGGATTCTCTTTGCCTTAAATAAGGAGTTGTCATAAGTAGTAACTGCCTATTTAGACTAGGTTTTTATACACCAAGATTTGCTTTTTTAAATCCAGAATGGAAGTTTAATGAATTTTATGATTGATTGAATTTAAAAATATATTTTCTTAAAAAAAAAAAAAAAAATCAATTCTAGGTGTATATGGGTAACCCAAAGAGTAGCTCTAAAATTTAATTTGCCTAGATTCCCAAATGAGTGGATTCGGTCTTATCAGAATTTTCTCTTTTTTTCTAAGCTGAGTAATGGACGGCAAAAATAGCCTAAAAGTGGCAATGCTTTGCTTGTTCAACGCTTTAAATACTTCAAGATAAAAATCATTCAACATGGCAGCAGGAACAAACAGCAGGAAAAAAAATTGAGTGGAAAGAACCGAAAGTTTTCAATGTTCATTTCTACTAATATGGCTTCGACGCGACATTTTTAGTACATGGTCCCTTGCTGAGGCTGAAAAGAACCGCCTCGTAATATACATAAAGAAGTTTGATGAATAAATTAGCAACATCCCCAAATCCCATCTTCTCGCGAAACATATTCCACAAACATGATCAGAATAAAATTGAAACTGTGGAACAGTATGTGACTGAGTTGAAACTGTTGTTCGTGATTGTGAATACAGTTCAGAAACACGTGATGAAATGGGCCGAGACAGATTGATTTGTGGAATAAATTCACCAAAGATACGTGAAAAATTTTCGCAGATGGGACCAAAACTAACTCTTACCCAATCAATCACCACTTCTCGAGCCCACACAGAAACCAGGCACAACTTAAGTCAATGTCAGCAACATCAACATCAAGCCGCAAAGAACATGTATAAATATCCTGCAAAAGAAAAAGTCTGCAACAAATTGAACCACTTTGCCAAAGTATGCAGAAGTGGAGATAAAACTATCAATTCATTTAAGCCAAGCCAAGCAAAGTACAATGATGGAAGCTGTAATAATAATGGACTCTATATTCAAGAGGTTTCTATGCTAAATGAATATGAGCAACCATACCCTGTTCTTCAACTTAATCATCGACTCAATATCAGATTTAAGATAGATACTGGGAGTCAAGCAAATATCCTAACAAAGTCGCTACTAGATAAAATCAAACCCAGTCCAGACCTCCATCCAACTTGTCAAATTTTTACCAGTTTCTGTGGTAGGAAAATTCCAGTACTTGGTATATGCCAGCTCCTTTGCTCTACAACAGTTTCTCACACATGTTAACTTTCTGATTAGGTATGACTATTATAGCTGATTAATTGAGGCTGATCATCTAGAAAAAAAGCCGCATCATCCCTGCAGGTCATATCCCAGCTAAAAGACTATTTTGCAAGATATGACATCCCTGCATTGTATCTTCAGATAATAGCCCACATTTTACCTCTTCCATATTCAAAGACCTTACAAAGAAGGGGTCAGTAAAGCACATAATGTCGAGTCCATGTTGCCCCATATGATATTGCTTATTAATGGTTTGGCTGAAAAAGCTGTTGGCATAGCAAAAAATCATGATAAAAAAGAAAGTTTTTTCAAAAGTGAAACGAGCAACGCTCCTCTTGAGCACAAAAATACTCCAGTAGACGGAGTAGCAACCCCCCCTCATTTGTTGATGAGTAGAAACTTGCGCTCAACCATTTCTTGTACGCTTGGACATCTAGCTCCTCAAATTGTTCCTAGGAACATATCCACCAAAACCGCATGGAGTACAAACTGAGGCAGAAAATCTTCACTCAAAAGATCTTCAAGAATTGACGCACGGGCAGTCAGTTCATGACCAGATCCTGGGAAAAACCTCGGATCTAGCTGTTATATTGCGCAAACACAAGCTGCCCAGATCATATGTTGTCAAAACTCAAGATATGAAGAACAATTGCCGAAATCGAACGTCCTTAATACTTTTCGACCTAAGGTGTAGAGCAACTCTCAGCAGAGTAACTCATATTTCGTACCAAAGACCAATAGGATCCCCAAACACTTTTTCCACCCCATCTAATAGTCCACCCGACACTGCCCTTCTTGAAACATCAGGGTCAGGCCCAGAAGCACAGAATCACAATCACAGTGGGGTGTTACCAGCTATAGTGACCTGTTTAGGAGAAGTAGTTAAAGTCCCCCTCAAGGATTAACTTATATAAAAAGAGAAAGTATCATGTTTATTTGTGAGAAATTTAAAGTGATGTGTGACTTTTTAGTTTAGTTAATAGTACGGAAAGAAGAGTCATTGGTTTAAATGAAAGATAACGAAAAAGTTAAATTTTGTTTTATCTTTGTTTTTTTTCTCTTTAGTAAATATGAGAACGGAGATGTAACCTATCGCTGTATTTGGATGTGATGATATAAACGTTGCTTACACTTTGCTTATACTTTTCACTGTATTGCCGATTGTTGTAGCAAAAGGCAAAAGGAAATGTTTACACCAAAACCCAAACACATATCTAACACTTTCGAGAGAAACAGCTTTGAGGTTTTTTTGGTGACCAAAGGTATCCCTGGTTTCCAGTAACAATATTGACGCAAAAGGTAGAAAATAAAATTGTGATACTGCCATATTCACCTTAATATTCACAAAATATTTTTACGTAATTTTGCCCTATTCGAAGATTAAAGAATAATATGTCTTGTAAATTCAATTAAAATAAGGCGAATATGTTACGGAATTTAAATACCGGAATGAAGAGTGCATAATATCCTACAATCTGTTTTTTCAACTCGTGAATAGTAAAAACTGCAAATCCCTGTTGTCACAAATAATGATAGAGCAGTCAATGGGATTAGGGATAAAAAATAGATAATTTTTTTGGTTTTAAAAAGCAGGGTCAATTGGGTGGGGGGGGGGGGGGCATGCGTCTCTTTATATGTCTTTGGTATTTAATAAAACGTTCCTTTTTCTGAGTATCTTAAATTGAAAAAATTACCATTCTACATTTTGGAAAAGAATACAGTCTAGCCCTCCCCCCTCAATTTCAGTGAATTGACACTATTGCTTCCTAATTTAGTCAATTCTGCTTAAATTACGCATTATATTATCACACACA
>JAQQPU010025030.1:0-12275 GCA_029168905.1 Artemia sp. Kazakhstan ARC1039
AAAAAAAAAAAAACTGGTGGAAAATAAGCTAAAAGCATAGGACACGAAACAGCTTATGAAAGCAAAGGTTTAATTTGATGGTGTAGCTGTCCTTGGCAATCCAAATATGTTTAATGTAATATCTTTAAACATATGTATACATATGTGTGTATATATATTATATGTAATATCTTTACGGATAAAAAGCGTGATCAAAATTAATTAAATATTTTTTAAAATTTATTTTGGTATTTTTAAATGACAACGCTAACGAACATGTGGTACTGCCCTTAAAAAATTCATTATTTTTAAACAACCAAAAGGGAAATCCTAGAAAATTCCGGTATGAATAGACCTAATACCGGTCCAGGGTTGTAAAAAATGTTTATGTTTTGATATTCTTGGTAGTTTATAAAATCAACTAATTTTGTTACTACTTAAGCAAGAGTTATTTATGGCCAGCTCATTCTGCGTAATAAATTAATCTTTTGTCTCAATTACTGCTTTCCGCTGCTTGAGTATTTAGCCACAAATAGGATATATCAATTGCATTACCCAGTAATTTTCAATGTCAAGCATATGGTTTCTATGCCGCATTATAACATTGACCGTCAAATCCTAACCTGCTCAACTTTGTCTACGAACTCCTCCAAAAATTTGGCGACGAGTTTCATAGTGTTTGCTAACTATTGTTGCTACATTGCCAGTACACTTCTGTCCTCGGGGCTGTTTTGCACGATGATAATTGAAGGCTCCATTTAAGAATTTGATCCTGCTCAGATAATGGGGCTCGTTCCAAACTTGATAGATAGGGGTTTTCGGTAAGGTGGTTCAATTTTAATAGTGAACGGCAAATTCACTAAAAATGGAGACTTAAACTAAAGGAGACTCCTCAAAGTAGATTATAACATAGTTCATCTGTAAAAAGTAAAAGTTGACAGCTTCTTACGCTACATAGATTGATACAACTACTTTATTTTCAGGCTGTGATTGCTTTTGATCCCGACCGTGAAGAAAAAGAATTAGTTCCTGACAATGTCCTTCTTGTGCGATGGGTTCCACAACAAGATGTACTAGGTAGGGATAACAATTTAGAGTACATAGTCTAGCTTCAATAAGATGAAAATTAATTGCCCAAAATATCGTCGGGGTGTAAGACAACTTTACACAGAGAAGAAAATAGTTGGACGTTTACGTTGAACTGTAGTTAACAATATTTATTAGATCGACTTTCAGAACTCAAATAGTAAATGTCAACGTAATACAAGGTTTTATGAACAATATGGATTGACCAGGGGCGGATCCAGGAATTGTTTAGGGGGGGGGGGGCAAAATAGATTGACCCGATAAACTTGCGTTAGGAGCAAGTTTATTTAACGCAAACTTGCGTTAATTAAGTAAATTACACTACTTTAGACTATATTAGGGGGGGGGGGCCCCCCCCCCCCCCACCCCGGACCCGCCACTGGGACTGAAGCAGGTTATTAGATGTTAGAAAATTCCTAGTCGTTTCTAAAGAAAAGTTCCTCGTCGATTCAACACCCGATAAAGTAGATTAACTAGTTCTAGGTAGAAAAAACAGCTCATTTTAGTTTTGCGCCTTACCAAGGAATCTGTGCAAGTAAAATTTTAAATTCTAAACTTGACAATAAAGCATACCTCATTTCAGCTTTAATTGTCAAAAAGCTTGTGATATCATGAGATTTAATTGCAGAAAAATTCGCCATATTGGAACAGTTTTCCATAAACAAAACATGTCTCATGTATCCAACAACAAGCCAACACGCCAAATAAAATTGCAGAGAGCGTTTTCGGTTACGGAATAAACTTATAGCCATAAAACCAGAGACAGTTTTTAGGGTCAAGGGGCCATGCTCCCGTTTCTTATTAAGAGAAAAAAAGATGGCAGAAGTCTACGGAAAAAGTTCAGACCATAAATTGGACTTGTTCAACCTAAATAACCAAACCCGAATCGCTAAGACCTACAGTTGGCATTTCTTTTATAATAAATAAAGATGTGTAGAAGCTTATCAAGAAAATACATACGAAAACTTAAAGGACGCGTAATACAACTGACAGTTGGAGAAGGTAGCCTGTACTTTTATGGTGTTACAAGTTTGCTTGTTCGGTGTTACTCAATGTGGAACCAGCCTGTCCAAGTTTAATTCTTTTGCTGCTTGATTTATTTCCTCAATTGATAATGTATATTTCTATTAGTGCTAAATAAGAGTATTTACAATGAACCATTAGTGAACTGGTCGTGACTCACTGATATGAGAACCGAATTTTCATTTTAATTAAAATAAAAATAGATGTGGCTGTCTCCTTGAAATTAAAACCCTTACTATTTATAATTAATGAAGAATAAATCCTGCATTTCTGCATCTATTTAGTGAGGGTCAATGCTCGCCTTAAGCTAGAAGATTAATTAGAGGCACTTATTACAGATTCTTCTCAACAGGCTAAAGATGTGACTTAATTCAAGCCATGGTTTAGCGGTGTAATTAAAGTCTTGGTAATTAACGGTAATATACCATATCATAGGCAATAGACCGTAAGTGCAGCTCTTTGTATGGAAATAATTAAGAAATATTCCCGCTTTGAAAAGTCTTTGTCTTAAATTTTAAGTAGATAATTAGCAAAGGAGCCTGTTGGACCTATAAAAAAAGAAAAAAAACCCATAGGGCATGATATTTTGTGCCGACCAGAGGAAAATATATCGCCCCTTCCCCCAACGATATAAAATTATAAATCTTCTCACAGAAAAATATTTTCCTGGAAGTAAAACTCGATACCCATATAGAAGACGAGCAAAGAGAACACTCTCTTGTGATAATCGGAAACCAACTGGACTTCGATCGTAATTAAATAAAAAACATTTTTTTCAACTGAAAGTAAGGACCAAAGTTAAAACTAAAAAAATGGAAGTTTCTCTGCATTTTTTTCTCGAAGGATTTTGACAAAAAGTGAAACTTTAGCACAATGATTGAGGGTTTGAGCAAGAGATATGACCTCTCATATACTGAATAATTTCTGTTTTTTTTCAAGTTTTCATGCTTCTCATTACTTTTAGTTGATTTTTTTTTAAATTCTGGCCGCTTTAAAATCGTGCCAGGAAGTCCCCCTCCATGAAAAATTAGCCTGGAAAATTATCCCCGTGCAAAAGTCCCTGGAAAATTCTCCCACTTGAAAATTCCTCGTAAAATTCTCCCCGTGGAAAATAACTCTCCTGCATATAACTCCCCCGAACAATTTCTGTATATACTCTGCAATAAACTCTGCAACAAAAATACAGCAAATTCTTGCCTGTCAAAGTGCGCTTGGTCTGTGAAACAGATAAACTGTGGCTAAACTCAAAGCTCAAAATAATGATAAAAAAAACGATGCAATCTCCATGCCGTGGGAGAAGTATCGGAGGGGAACAAGTTGAGAAACAAAGTCGTTTCAGCCCTCCGCGTATCTAGGAAAAGGTATATACGGGAAAAAGTAGCTCCACTCCTCAAGTCAGATTCCCACAAGTGGCACGACGCGGAAAAAAGGCTTACTGGAAAACAGAAAGAGACTGAAGTAGGAATCAGCAACATAGACGGGAGTCTAACCAGAGCCTCGGATGTTAACGAGTTTTTTACACAAATTTGTACTTCTTACCCCACCATAAGTGACGAACAGATGAGCAATATTATCAACAGTTGTAGTGCCGATGATATTGTAAAGGTGTCTGAAATATCAGTCTTCCGTGAAATCGAACGACTGCGTAACAACTGTGCCACATGCCCAGGTGAACTCCCTGTGAAGCTACTGAAAGAGTACTCACCTTTTCTAGCCAAACCCATGGCATCAATCATAAATCAGTGTTTCTCAGAACAATCGTTCCCAAAATTGTGGAAAGCTGCCTATGTGCGGGTCATTCAGAAAGTAGAGGCACCCCAGTCCTGCGATCAGCTGAGACCTATATCCATAACTCCCAAATTGGCTAAAGTGGCCGAAGGTTTTATCCACCGTGCCCTATTACAGCAGATTGCACCCTCAATAGACACTTACCAATATGGCTGTATACGAGGCAGTAGCACGGCAATATACCTAGTGCGGATGTACCATTTGATATTTGAGTGGCTGGACAGCCCAAACGGTGTTATCGATTTACTTTTGGCAGACTACAGGAAAGCATTCGACCTTATAGTGCACCTCTTTGTACTGAAAAATCTAAATGAGATGGGAGCTGGAAAAAAACTTGCTGCTATTAGTGAGAGATTTTCTACGAGGGCGACGGCAATCGGTATATCCGTTATTTGCCGATGATATCCGCTCTGAGTGGACCGAACTTACTTGTGGCTGTCCCCAAGGAATGAAACTAGCTGCCCTTTTATTCCTTGCAGAATTTGAGGAGCGTTTCAAGTTCGTTGACGACTTGTCTTCACTTCTCAAATACATAGTAGAAAACGCAGCTGCAAAACAGCAGTTTGAACCAACACTTTTATCGGACTCGTTAACCAGTGTAAATCTAATAGCCTGTAACTGAACGAGCAGGCATCGAAAGTTCTACGTTTCAACCCACTCAAACAAGATATTACAATACCAGATGTTCCCTTTCCAACTGTTTCGTCAGCGACAATACTGGGCGTGACTTTTACAAGCGATTGCTCATTTAAACTGCACGTAGACAATATCGTACCCAAAGGACACTACTCAATCCAAAGTCTAACGAGTATGTGAAGGCTGGGTTTCTCAGATCGTCAGCTCTTATTGGCTTATACGACATACATCAGGCCAATCCTTGAACATTGTTGTCCTGTCTGGTGTCCCCAAGCACAAAGCACTGCCTACATGTCAGAGGAACTAGAAGACGTTCAAAAACGTGCTACTAAAATAATTCTTGGACCCAGGTCTGAGAGTTACGAGCATGCCCTTGTGTTTATGAGCTTGCCCACTTTGTTCGCCCGAAGACACGATTTGATAGTGAGATTCGGGAAATCACTCATGTCAAACGAGAAACATCGCTCAATTCTTCCTCCAACCGCACCGACCCCCAAACCCAACAGGCATCAGAACAGACTGCAACCCGTCAAGTGCCGAACGAACAGATTTGCCAATTCCTTTGTACCATATTTTGTTAGTGTATTAAATAAGTGATTTTTTTTCTTAAATGCATTGTAAAAATAGCATAATTTAGCGTTCAGTTTTGTTCGCTACGAAAGCTATTTGATTAAACGAATACGAAATATATCCCAATAATAAATGCTATATGTAAACAATGGGCAAATCGCATAGCCTACAGCCCTTTCAACAGGGGCTGAAGGGAATGACGTCATCACCAGATAGTGGCGTCGTTGAGGGAGGGGGGGAGGCAGTTGCCCCCAATAATTTGGAGAAACAATTATTGAGTAATTTAAAACTGTTGTTCGTTTTAAGTTTCAACTACGTTCTTTAGTTTGAGCAGATTATTATTTTAATTAATCCATCCTCGTTTTTAACATTAAAAACGCGAAAAACAGGGGTACAGGACACTTCCTAATATGTTCCACATTTATATTTATACAAATATACCTTCTTCGAAACCTTATCATCAAATAAGACTTAATGCTTTTTATAATAATATTCATATTGTAGCTAGATAGGTCAAATCGGCTGTAGTTTAGTCATCGAAGTTAGTAGAGGGGAGGGATCAACTCCAGGAGCGATTTAATTGTTTTAATTTTTTACTTCCAAAATTTAAATCAAAACTCCAATATAGCTCAAAATTTCATTATTTATAATTGAAACGCCTCGTGAGCGCTGATAGCTTCCTATTCCTTACGTTTTGGATTCACATACGAACTCATAAACGTAGAACTCCTCTATGTTTAATACGATGCTGACTTTTCACTATTTTCGCTTTTCTAAATATTTCTTTTAACCAGCTTCAAAAAAATGACATAAATGTGCTGAGGGTTATTACTGTTATTAATCGCAATTTACGTAACGCCAGCGCTACATGTGTGACATTTATCTTTGCATCAGCAAGGTGTTCGAAATGTCTGCTGCAAGTAGGAAAAAGTGAATCTGAACAATATATGTATATTTTTCTCACAAATTAGAAATTTTATGCTCACGAATAAGTGGCACCAACCCATACTCTTTATCTATTATTATCAGTTTCAATATGCAGCACTAGAAGACCAAGCTTTGCTTGGAGAAGGGAATTTTAGACATATGAAAACTTTCAGTGCCCTTCCGGAAATGTATTCCTCCCATACCCTGATTTACACAAAAAAAAAACTTTTGTGTAATTTTTCTAGATTTTGTTTTACAAAAATACAATGGGGAAGGTAATTTTAGAACTCTAGGTGTTAATTTTTTCCATCTGATTGGCATCCTTGGCAAGTTTTAACTAATATAAGATTTCTGCCACAACGCTGCCAAAAACTATTCTGAATATTCTTAATCAAACAATGCTCATGAGTAAGTTAATAACTGACACATTTGTTTCGAATGCTTTAAATTAAAAATACTGTCGCTATTTTAAATGTAAGGAAAATTTCCAAGTTCTCCATTGAGGAGAATTTCCGCAGGGGTGAGGGGAAATTTGTCCGTTGATTTCTTTCATTGAACAACACCATTTTTTGTTATCTTTTATTTTCAAAAATGAAAAACATTTTTCCATTCCAAAAATGTCACCCAAATTGCGTTTTTAGTGTGCCATGTGGCACTTTATGACGGCCTTATCGAGTCTAGGCATATCAAACGGTACAATATAAGAATTATCTTTTATGAGTCCTTAAACAGCTCTCTATGATGTTCCAGTGCCTCAATAGCAACAAAGGAAAATAAGAGGACGTATCACTGCTGCTCATGAAAAAAGCTGATTTTTTTCAATTTTCCTGTGTAAGGTTTCAACAATAGTAATTTAAAAGGCGTACTTTTTGATTTGCTAAGAAGTTATTTTCAAATTGCATGCAACTGAATGACGCGATGCACGGGGCTATTGCAATAGTGCATAGTTTAACTGCGAGATTTTGTCTCCTATGATTTTTGAGGGAGTTAAAGGAAGTAGAAGGGGGATATGCACTTTAATATTAACGGTAAGGCTGGCAAAGAATCCGAGCTTATTAAACTCACCATCACCCACCCGAAGTGTTTACAGTATACTACTGTCGTCTGCACCAACTTATAGCTGACAGCCTTAGTAAAAGCTGAGTACACTATTTCATTTTTATGTTTGTTTGACGCGTGTGCAATGTTTATTTATGTATTTTGTAATGTTTTTGAATTTAATCGAGTAACGTCTTTCCTTAATAGTTACTTTTCTTCGGTTTTGCTTGATTATAAATGTTCTATTGAAGAATTAGGGAAGGAACAAGCTATCTTTACTTTTTAACCACTTGGAACACCACTCCCATTAGTTGATAGAGCGCTCATGTGGTCCCAGGATTGGGACAGCTGGGCTGCTACGTATCTTGTAAACTATTTATTCAGAATAAACGCATCCTTAGGCTCAGCGATGTAAGATGGCCAAACTTTCAGTTCTTTAACCAGTTCTGTAAAAACAAGCTTTGTCCAGCTCGTTTTGATGTGTTTTATAACATTATTAAAAATATTAATTTGCATCAATTTTAATCGGTTCTTAGAGGATAATAAAATCAATAAAGAGCAAAGTCCCTTCTGCTTTCTTTGGCTCAGAACTAACTTTATAAAGCAATGGAAAATAGAACAAGAATAAAAAGGTATTGAAAAAGGATTGGATTCCCATCTACATCTTCATAAAGTGAAGACAGTCTTAACAGTGAAAGCAGGTCAAATTTGACCAAATTAATTAACAAACATGATCCAATTAATGGTCCAACCTCAGCATTGGCTCATGTGGCTCAGGGGCAATCACGTGATTGCCCCTATCAACAAAGAGAATTGATTTTCCCTTGATTTTACACCAACGGGAGAAAATTTGGAACAGAATCATCAGAACTTTCAGACATCTTTGAGAGGAGTTGACGGGACACTCACCCTGGGCGCAGAAATTTTAGGGGCACAAATTTGAGATAAATAATCTAACATTTATAATCATTTTGTAGTTTTTAAAATTTTATCTTTATTAAAACAAAATAGAGCTCGTAGTTGAAAGTAAGTTACTTACTTACTATAATACTTATATAGCTATTCTTAATACTTACTGTAAGTATAAGCGAATTGAAGAGGCCAGAACCGCCACTGCTTTCCCCTGAAGGATAGTCCACGTCCATGGACAATCTAAATGTGCACTAATTCTTCTTTTTTTGTAAAAAGCTTGCTTTTTTCCGACATATTATCCAAACATCTTGTTGAAATGCAATGAGGAATGACTAAACTGCTTAAAAATTGAGCCAAATGGCAAACACTTCTGTGACAATGGATTAGCCCAAATGTAAAATATTAAAACCAATTCAGTAAGATTAAAGAGCATCCATGCGTTTAAATAGAGAAATTGCACATTGTCGCAGCTCCAGCTTTCTAGTTCTTATTCAGTGCCGTAATTTCATCAAAATCCTGGGAGGGGGGGGGGCAAAGTTGGAGCCAATTTTCCCAAATCAAGTGGAAATTACAGTAAGAACTAAAAAATAAGCCATTTGGTACCAAAAAGGTAATTTTTAGTACCATAAAAGTACTATAAAGGTACTTTATGGTAATATAAAGGTAAATATGTACTAAAAAAACTGATCTGTTTCTATTGATGCTTCAATTATGCAGGTTTATCTTAGTTTTGAAAAGATTTTGGAAGAAAATAAATTTCAGCTGGGGGAGGGGGGGGGGCAAACTCGGGTCTGGTGGGGGGAAAACCAAGGTCTGGGAGGGGAAGTTGCTTCCCCTCCCCTGCCCCATAGCAAATTACGCCCCTGTTCTTATTCCGTCTAATAACTACTTATATACTTTGCTATTCTTAAGAGTTGTAATTAGTCCTTAGATGTGTCATTATTGATGTCATTTATGTCATTGGTACAATGCTGGTGACCTTTTTTAACAGTTTGTATTCTAGAGGATGAAAACTGTCATTCTGAAAATTAATCCATGAGTCACTGGCTCATGGTAAGTTTCACTATCATTATTTACTAATCAGTTTTTACGACATATATTTATAGCCAGTCTATTGTTTGTTTCTAAAACTCTTGACTTTTACAGATGTATATAGTAAATTATTGAATCAACTCAGCGAATGGTTTTTAATAGTTGGATTTCTGTATGACTCAGGCACGCACATTGGAGGGACTTTAGGCCTTGACCTCCCCGAAATCCTGAGATATTAATGAGTCTTAGTACAATTTGTATATCTTCCTTATAAGTCGCTTGTTTTTTTTTATTTCAAATTTACGTCCCTCCTACAGTATAGAGTATCACATACGCCCCTATTCCAGCTTTGGTTTTGCTCGTTGATGTATCTTATGTTTTGCTGGTCAGAACGTCATATCCATATATATAGACATCTGTAGAGGCATCTCTCCTCGTAGTAAATATCGATTAGAAATATAGCTAGGTCTCGATAATCATAAAAATTGTAAAATTAGAGCATGAAAAATCTCAGAACCCCACGCATCTTTTTTCCTAAATTCTGTCCAGATCCGGCTATTGAAAACCTCTCTTCTAAAGTTCTTACAACAGAGGAAATCTAGTTCATGCCCAAGAGACCAAAATTTTGCCTGTCTCAACCACAAGCAAATTTTAAGAGACTGGCTCCAGTGTTGAGTCAGGTATATTTGGTTGTAGAGGCGCTGTTGAGACTCCAGATTTACCCCAAAGAGGGGGGAAAGTAGGTTAAAATTCTTTTGGATTTTACTGTTTTTCTCAAGATAAATAATATTAAGGATATAAAAATGCATAAATAGTTGAAAACGCCCCATATATTATCACTGACAAAGGGAACAAAGTTGTTATTCTTGATAGTCACATACAATAAAAATCTATGCAATTTTTTTCTAACCCAAACACTTACAAACTGATCCAACTTGACATATTCACGCGGGGAATGTGAAAATAACTAGGAAATTAAAAAAAAACGAAAGAGTTGTTACTTCATAGGTAAATAAAATAGTTTTTCCTAAAGTTTGTCCTGCTCTTAACTTTACAATAACCCAAAGATCCACGAAGATGGAATTCTTTTGCGTCCTACTGAGACTTGTTATAACTTTCCAGATGTCAGATTCCGAAAACGGTTGACCATAATATTTCGTCCACTTATGTGTAGGCAAAATTCACGCATAAGAAATTCAATTCACACTATGAAAAAGTTAAAGACCTTGAGATAAAAAGAAAACGACACAATTTTGGCTAGTTTCGATGCTAGCTTAATGTATATTTGTTATGACATTGGAAACTGCGAACTTGCTCTTCAAAGAAAACTAAAAGGCAGGATTAATCAAATTAACTACTAATCATTAGATACCGGCACATTTGCATAGTTGCAATAACTTTTTTTATATTCCCGATACATGAACAAATTTTTCATATAAACGGGTGTTCTGATGGGTAATAGCATTTTTACCGTTTTGGTCACTTTTTACATAAAGTATATTGAAATCTCTGCTTTGAACAGCTTGCCTTTAAAGTATCCTGTCTGAGGTTGGTTTGTTGACGACGTTAATTCTGTGTAGGATCATGGGAATCCGTCACTTAAGACTTTCTTGAGACACCTTAAAAGTTTAGATTCTAGCCTTAGAACTGGAAGCTAATCGTAAATTGCCGTTTCTTTACGTTTTGATTTTCCAAAAGTATCTCATTCCTGAGTTCTCCATTTATAAGAAATTTAGGTACTAGTGCATTAAACGGACACTTTTATATACTGTATACGGAATGTCAAACCTAGTGTGCAAATATATTTGCCCCCCCCCCCTAGCGCGCAAATATATAGCCCAAATTTTTCTTAGAAACTATTATATATTCATCCTATTTTATTTCATTAGCATTAACCAAACTTGACTTTTTTGGCAGTATATAGAAGTGTCTGTATAATGCACCAGAACCAAAATTTGCAGACAAACGGTAGGTATTATTATTTTTCTTCCAACTATTCTTTTAGTGTAAAAAGAGAAGTGATAATATCCTCAGTTGATTGAGTGCTACGGATACATTCTTAATTTCACTATTTCCCGCACCTTAAGAAGAATACCAATAGCTATTTAGGCGTTAAATGACGCGGTTCTAAAGCGCGGGGGCAATAGTAGTTTTTTTTTTATCGAATGGGTAATAGTAATAATAAATGTACGCATAATTTTGAGTCATAAGGGTCGGAAGGTGGAGAAAATTTTTAGTCTTTATTAGTTTCGGTCATCTCTGGATCATGCCATAGGTTGCACATACACCATTTCTATTTTTACATCACTCTCTGAATAGGCTACTAAATGGATATTAATAAGTGTATATAACCGAACTAAAATCTAAACGTAAAGGCAATATTACTGAAAACTGAAATGCCTGTATTTAGTTTAGCTAAAGGTAAAAAACACATATTGTAGTAGGTGGAGTATATTATATACCATTGTGAATTAATTGATACATTTGTGCTACTCATCTGCATTCTTATAGAAAAAGACAACAAGTCTTGCATATTACTATTAAGCCGTGGCCTTTAATTCTAGGTCATCCAAAGACAGCTCTGTTCATCTCCCACTGTGGAATCTCTAGTACATTAGAGGCGGTATATCATGCAGCCAAAGTTATCGCAATCCCAATAAGTTTGGATCAGGGAGAAAATGCACTAAGACTCAAAGATCTGGGTGTTTTAAATCACATTTTAGATCCTAGAGTTGCCAAAGCAGAAGATGTGGCTAAGTTCATTGACAATGCTTTAGAGGATGACCGGTAAGACTACTTCCAAAGATGAAATCTCCAAAGATTTTCTTGTAATAAAAACAGTTGACCAATTAGAACCTTTTCCCCCGTGAATTTTTTTACATTATATTCAAGAAAGGAAATCCAAATATTGACAAATGAATGTACTTGTTCGATTTAACATACTTAGCTAAATGGGAAAAATTAGTGCCATTTATCCTAGTAAAATATTTTGTGCGTTTTTTTTTAAGTTTGATATAATTTGCAAGAGGATTCGTAGGGTAATAATAATAAACTAAATAATTGCAACCATTGATAAATAATTAAGCATTTTATCATTACAATTATATTTGCAAGGAACCTACCTATAATGCCTTAAATGTCAGAGTGGTTCTTTATATACTAATTTTAACCCAATTAATTTCCTTTAAAATGAGCTATTGAACAACCCTCTACGATGTTCCAGTGCCAAGCTATCTGTGGAAAAGAAAAAGAAAAAAAAAGAAAAAAGAAAAAAATATCCCGTT
>JAQQPU010025031.1:0-12274 GCA_029168905.1 Artemia sp. Kazakhstan ARC1039
GTAATTCCAAAAATTCAAATAACACCCACTCCTACTTTCAGCCAAATTATTTTTGACCCAAAGTGTCAACAGAGATTTGATGGTTGGTGGGAGGTCAGTTTAATGTTTCAGACATATAGAAACTGCAGGAACAGTCAATTTTTCAATAATTCCCCTTGATGAAATCCTCTCGTACCTAGTCGGGATTCAAGCTGGTTTTTTTTTTTTAACTAAGCTCGATCTCGCAATCCTCACCACGTAGTTCCAGAGTTAACTACAAAGAAAGAAGTAGCATTAAAACTTTTCTAAAAAACATAGAAAATATAAGAGATTGTGATCAGCTAGCTCAGATTTCCTTGATTATTTCCAATTGGGCAGTTTCGATCTCCAAGGAAGCGGAAAAGAGGATTTATTTGAGCAAATTTCCTGCCCAGGGAAATGAGGGGAAAGCTTACAAAGAACAGCAACAATAACACGCTATTAGCCCTAAATGAGATAAATGGACGAAAGCAAACAGATTACTTTGGAAGTTGGGGATATGGTGTGACTATTCAAATCGCACATAATTTTTAGGGAAACAAGGGAGATAAACAGTGTTACGTGAATTTATTTACTTCGTTCTGCCTTTAAGCGTTTGTATATAAAATTGAGTCTTCAGTAACCGGATCAATGCTCTTTACGATCTAAAATCGGGGCATTAGTTTGCTAGTTTCGGGACCCAAAGGAAAAGTAGGAATAGCAGATTGCTAATTCCGGTACCCTAGAAAATCCAATAAATTAGATTAAATTACTCGCGTTTTTAACAAAATATTTCTGAGAAGTAGCACTATTATACGAATATGTATTTGGGGCAAGAATTTTTCAATTCTTTTTTCAAATGTGCGCAAGATAGTTTTTTTTTAAGATCTAATACGGGGACTTTTTTGATTTTTTTAAAATCTTTTGAAATGAAGACACAAAAGAAGACTATTTCCAAATCTAAGGGACGCAATTGCGATTCCCTTCCTCCTCCGAGTTGGCGCGACTGCTCCGAGGGAGGAGGGTCACTGGGAAATTTCTTTCTACAATCTTCCCCGGTAAGAGAAACATCGAATACTTTGCAGCAGACAAAACATGTGTCATTTCTGCGACTTTACATTTTTTTTTTTTGCTTTTGTCGGGGGTGTGAGGAGGTATTTAATGAACGATATTTGTTCCCTGTTCTCTTCCATCTACAATATTGGCTAGTGCTTTCCAAGCAAAGCGGTTCTTGTAAGTACAATGACCTCATCGGCACCAGCTATACGTACTATCATATTATCTAAATTACTTTATTGATTTTTCCAGAGCACCGAAATTAGAAAACAGCCTCAATGATTTTAGAAAGCTTTGAATTTCTTGGGTACCAACATTATAAAGCTACTGCCCCGACTTTAGGGGAGCCAGCGTCCCCCCCCAGGATGATATCCCATACGGAAAATTACTCCAAACAGAAAATTGAGCAGCCACAGAGAAAGGTACATCAAAATGTCTATCAGATATCCTAAAGGGTAACAAACTCTCATTTCCAATCGAATGAGCATTCTCCGAAGTTCCGACGACCATGCGGGGGAGATTGAAGATGAGGAAGGGGCCCCCCTCCCATAGGGAAAAATTCTTCTCATTTTGGGGTTTAATGTTACTTTTTACTTTCATAATAACAGCGTAGACCACAAGGGTGCTGCAAGGTGAAACCTCCCTTCTTATTGCGTAAAAATATTTCTGGCATTTACTTTAGTGCTTTGTTTGACTTAAGTGATTTGCTTCACAATACAATGATATATTATTAAGGAGGGGTTATAGGCTTTGTGTAGTGGGGAGAGGGAGAGTAAGATACCTAATGGAGTATGTTTCAATGACCTAATTTTCTAAGCCTCATTGAGCCTTCAGGTGACGATTAAATAAATAAAAGTTCAAATAGGGATAAAATCCTTTTAATAGACAGTGATGATGATAACAGTGATAGAAATTCATAAAAAATACCAGATATTTCGGTCACATATACAGTGACCGTCATCAGTAGTAAAATTATCTATGTGACGATTAAATGAATTTTCGGAACTTGTTGCCCAATCGTTCTCGGTTCTCACGTATGTTTTTGGTCTACATCTTTATTATTGGTGCTGAGAAGGACGAGGAGTGGTAGTGTCCTAATAGTGACTAAGTTCATTCAGATTATGTTTGATGGAACTGTTTACAGTGAGGTATAATTTCGCATCCACTATTATGAAGGAGTATTGGTGGGTCGTTGCTGAGTGAAGAGGGAGGTTGGGTGCCTGAAACCACCTGGAGGGGGGGGGGGGTGATTTTAAAAAAAAATTTTAAAGTTAAATTTTTTTTTCGTTTTTGATTGCCGAACTTTTTTTGGGTTCAAATAATGACTATTTCACCAGTTTTTTTTATGACTCTGGGGTAAAAATTAAAATATCTTATTCTAATTTAATAGCTGTAATTAGTAGCTTTCAATTTATTTCAACACCCCCTCACCAGTCCCTAAGATTATCAACAAAATGCCATTAACCGTTCCTGGGATATTTCGGATAAGCCTTTCTGACAACCGAGTTGTACACAGTATCTTTTGACAGAATATTCGGACCTTTAGGCACTCCTGCGATATTGCAGATACACCTTTTTTTGATAACTTAGTTGCAGACAGTGTCTTTTGATTTAGCTCAACATATCCCTAAACTTTCCCCGACATTTCACCTCAGCACCCTTAGTCTTTTCGGGCACACCAATGATCAAACATTTCCCAATGACAAAACCTGCATGTTAAGAATGGGCAAATTGGATAATTTACAATCCTTCCCAGGAGGCTGGGGGTGTATGGACCACAGATGCATAGCTATTAGACCTTAGAACCATTTCAAATAAAATGGTTTAAGATTTTTATCAGTACAAGAGGGAAAATCTAAAAAGGTAAGAGTAGGGGGGCTGGCTGCCTTCTGTTCCTTTTTTCAACTTCCCTCTCAACATGGTTTTATAGTTCCAACTTAATACGCTTAGCCATTCCAGATATTGCTATTGTACCTATTTGACAGCTCTCCTGCATATAGTATGTTTTGATTTTGTTTGACATCCTCCTCAACATTTTCTAAGGGTTTTACCTTTATACTCTCAGCCTTTTTGGAGGCTCAGGATCAAACATGCCTCCTTTTCCGAATAATCAACATTATATGTAAACAATGGTCAACTTATATAACGTAGAATACTTGCCCCAAGGATTGTGGGGGGTTTTGTCATCCCTGGAAGCATAGCTATTTGACTTTTCCACTATTTTAAACAAGATGGTTATTCCAAAATTTTCATCAGATGCTTTGGGAAGATTGCAGCTAAAAAGGACTTGGGAGGGAGACTGATTGACCTCCGACCGCATTACCACTCCCCTCAACATATCATGAAAGTTTAAACTTAATACTCTCAGCCATTCTTGTAGATACGCCTTTTTGAAAAACAGGATGCGCTTAGTACCTTTTGATTTAGTTAAACATACCCCTCAACATTCCTCGAAATTTCACCTTAATAGACGTAACCTTTTCAAACACACTCAGAATTCAACCTTCTCCCTTTTTCTAACGATAAGTCCTGAGATTAAAAAAGGACAGATTGTATAGTTTACAATCCTTTCCCTGAAGGCTTTGGATGGCATTGCATCCCCGGAGGCATATTTACTTGACCATTTCCCTGTTTTGAACAAAACTGCTTTTGCCTATTGGTAGGTTATAACTTTTGTAGAAACTCAGTGTAAAATAGAGCGAAGTCCTGACTCAAAAATGAGCCAAGTAGCGAGCCGTACAAACGAGCTGTAAGTCCTAGCTACAAATTGATAAAATTGACCTAAGTCCTGAATCTGTATACAGCGGGCCAATTCCAAGCTGCAATTAGTACTCTCCACTTTTTAGCTTTTTAGAAGAAACGTAGTTAAGAAATATCCTGTTTACATCGAAAGCCCATTTTAGCCGCATATTGTCTTCATTAATGTACGGCAGGCTTAGTCTAAACTGCACTTAGTCCTTCTCATTTATATTTTTACGAGAAAGAAAGGTAAGGAACACCCTGTTATTATCAGACACATATTTAGCCGAATATCACTTTCACTAAGATTTGGACAGACTGTATACTATCCGGTTCAGGTTAATGCTTTCAACGTGGTGATGTCGAATTTTCGCTTGATTGGCTTTTTTTCTCCTTTCTTCCTTTTTTTCTTTTTATTTGCCTAGACATTTGCTCAGGAAATCAAGTTCCTTCAGAGAACTATTTAAACAACTTGTTTTCCTTCTACATTTTTCAGTTAATTGGATATCTAAGGTCAATAATGAAGGTGCTGGAAATTATGACTGTCATTCAGCATGAAAATGAAGTTTCCTTTTTAGCTCAGCTCAAGACAGTTAATCGTATTTGAGACGCAGTGCAAGACAATCCTTGACATTGCACGGGAAAACAAAGATATAGCGTCTGAAGATCCCAGAGTTTTTCGGGATAATCCGTCACGTTCCTATAGAAACATCTGCTGACGACCTTTCCTTATCTATACTGAATCGTGTAAAGGCCCAACAAATTGGTAGCATTAGTTGGTTCAAATTAAAGCTTGATAGCATAAATCATTTGTACGAAGTACTAAAATCTCCGCTGATTTCCTGTGTATGAAGAACTGCCTATTAAGTGGTATGCAAATTTGCAACTGTGCAAATTTACAACTGTCAGTATTACGGATACGCTGCTAAATACTTCACTAATCCATATGATGACGATCAGTCCAGCTCTTAGGGCAATAAGCGTCAGAATACCACAAAATGCACTCTTTGTGGCTCGTCCGATCACCCATGCTACAGCTTTAAATGTCCTGTGGCTCAAAGGCTAATTTCTAAACAATGACTACCGCCATCTTGCAAGTAGTCTCGTGGAACTTCAGTGGCGGAGTTGCTAAAAAAATGACGCTATTGGAAGAACCATTGGGCAGTAGCGATGTAGCCTGTGTGCAGAAACAATTTCTTTCGGAGCAAGCTGTTAGCCTGCTAGGGATAAACGAAGGAGCAAGATTATTGCGGTCCCAGCCAACTTAACAGAAAGAGAAAGAACCTCCGATGATGTTGCCATATTCATTAGCAACAGGATAATTCAAGAGCAAATCGAGGACAATTCCAATTAACAAAGGTCACTCTCCTGAGAACTCATCCAATTACCACCCTATTTCAATTTTGAAAGCCTTTTCTAAAATATTTGAAAAAGCAATATATAAAAGGCTTAATTATTTGCTTAAATCGTCTAAATTCTCGACACAATACTGAGTAGGCTATCCTTGCTATAGTAAAATATATTTAAGAATGCTTGGAGAGAGTAGAAATTCCAGCAACAATATATTTAGATTAAAAAAAAAACATTCAACAGAATATAGCATTATATTCTTTTTTGTCAATTGGATAATTGTGGTGTGCATGAACCGGCGTTGGAGTTAATTTTGCGCACAATATCAGCTTAAACAAACCACAGGAAGTGGGTGAAATATCTACTAGAAGATCAAAACTTAAACCTTGACAGACGAAGTTAAATAAAAATGATTAAAAATCAAGTCGATGTTTTTCTCTAACGATTTCTCTGAAATTGTTTCCTTGTTTGCAATTAAACAAAAACAAACAAGTTTTTTTTAAGTGAAAGTAAGGAGCGACATTAAAACTTAAAACTAACAGAAATTAATCCGTATATGAAAGGGGCTGTCCCCTCCTCAACGTCTCGCTCTTTACGCTAAAGTCTTTTATTGTTTAAAAAAATAAAGTTGTAAGACAGAGTCAAACTTTAGTGTAAAGAGCGAGGCGTTGAGGAGGGGACAGCCCCTTTCATATGCAGACTAATTTCTGTTCGTTTTTAGTTTTAATGTCGCTCCTTACTTTCATTTAAAAAAAATGTTTTTTTTTAATTTCTGAACGTTTTTGAGTTAATGCAGCTTTGATTTTGGGTCACCGTGCATGAATAATTAATACGAAATTTGCATATTAATTTTACGTTTTTTGGCTAAATTGGATTCTCGAAATTTTGTTCTGACGTAACTTACGTAACGAATTTCTATATTCGTTTGCTTTTATTATGTATATTAGGGAGTTCACCTCCTAGTCAACACCTCGGTCTTTACGCTAAAGTTCTAATTTTATTCAAATCACAAACCCCTGAATCACAAAGGCCGGTTAATTAGAATAGGTAGCTCTATTGAAAGTACAAGAAAAAAACTTTAGCGTAAAGAGCGAGGTATTGACTAGGGGGGCGAACCCCCTCATATACGTAATAATTTCCGCTCATTTTATGTTTTAATGTTGCTCCTCACTTGCAGTTGAAAAAAAACTTGTTCTTTTTTTTATTTAATTTCTGATCGATTTTTAAATAATGCAGGAAGATCCGGCGCCCCTTTATAGAAATGTCCTTCCCTCAAGGAAACATCCTCCATGGAAATATCCTTCCCCGTAACCCCTTCCTCTGACCCCCCCTCCCCACCAGAAAAACATTCCTCCTGAAAATGTCTGTGTACTTCCCATTAACCAATACTATATGTAAATTAAATAAAAAAAAACAAGGTTTTAATGTCGCTTCTTACTTTCAGTTTGAAAAACTTGTTTTTTTCTTTCATTTCTGATCGTTTTTTAGTTAATGCAGCTTTTATTTTGGCTCACCGTCATTGAATAAGTAAATACAATTTGCATAAAAATTTTACTTTTTTTTTGCTAAATGGCTGTCTCTAAATTTGGTTCCGCCTTAATTTACAAATTAACTTACGTAACGAAATTCTATATTCGTTAATTTTTCTTCTGGCAAAAAATACAAAGTTGCAGATTTTTGCAGATATGAGCTTGAAACCTATGTAATAGGGTTTTCTGATACGCTGAATCTGACGGTGTGATTTTCATTAAATTTTTTTCACTTGTAGGGGATGTTTCCCCCCTCTTTAAAAAATCAGGTAAATTTTCTCAGGCTCGTAGCCTTTGATGAGTAATACTAAACTTAATAAAATTCATATATTTAGAATCAGCATTATAAGCCCATTCTTTTGATACATTTATTGACATCAAAGTTATGTTTTTAAAAGTTTCTATTACTATTGAGCCGTATCGCTTGTTTTTTTTATTGTTTTTTTTTATTACGTATATGTTATTACGTATATGTTATTACGTATATGATGGGGTTCTCCCTTTAGTCAATACCACGCTCTTTACGTTAAAAGTTAAAAAAAAAAAAAATTAAATTCATAAACCCCTCAATCACAAAGGCCGTTTAATTAGAATAGATAGCTCTTTTGAAAGCACTAAAAAAAACTGTAGCGTAAAAAGCGAGGTATTGACTTGGGGGAGAACCCCCTCATATACGTAATAATTTCTGTTCATTTTAAGTTCTAATGTTGCTTCTTACTTTCAGTTGAAAAAACTTGTTTTTATTTAATTATTTAATTTCTGATCGTTTTTTAAATAATGCTTGGAAATCTGGCACCCCCTTCATAGAAATGTCCCTTACGCCAAAGAAACATCCTCCACGGAAAGATTCCCCCGAGTAACCCCCTCCTCCAGCCCCCCCCCCCCCCAGAAAAAATTCTTCCTGAAAATGTCTGTATACTTCCCAATAACTAATACAATATGTAAGCAATGGGCAAAGTTCATAACTTGCAGCCCTTCCCCTGGGAACTGTGGGGAATTAAGTCATCGTAAAAGACATATTTATTAGATTTTCGACTATGACGAACAAAATGGCTATCTCAAAATTTTAATTGGGTGACTTTGAGGAAAAAATGAGCGTGGGAGGGGGCCTAGTTGCCCTCCATTTTTCTTGGTCACTTAAAAAGGGCACTAGAACTTTTAATTTTCGTTCCAATGAGCCCTCCTACGATATTCTAGGACCACTGGGTCAATACGATTACCCCTGGGGTAAAGAATAAAAAAAACAAAAAACAAATAAACACGCACCCGTGATCTTTCTTCTGGCAAAAAATGCAAAATTCCACATTTTTGTAGATAGGAGCTTGAAACCTCTACAGTAGGGTTCTCTGATACGCTGAATATGATGGTGTAAATTTCAGTAAGGTTCTATAACTTTTAGGGGGTCTTTCCCCCTTTTTTCGAAGATCAGCCAAATTTTCTCAGGCGCGTTACTTTTGATGGGTACAAATAAACTTGATGAAACTTATATATTTGAAATTTAGAATTAAAATTTGATTCTTTTGATGTATCTATTGGTACCAAAATTCGGTTTTTTAGAGTTTCGGTTACCATTGAGCCGGGTCGCTCCTTACTTACAGTTCGTTACCACGAACTGTTTGACAATGGGCAAAGTTCATCATTTGCAGCCCTTCCCCCAGGAACTGTGGGGGATTAAGTCATCCTCAAAGACATATTTATCAGATTTTCGACTATGCTGAACAAAATGGCTATCTCAAAATTTTGATTGAGTGACTTCGGGAGAAAAACGAGCGTGGGAGGGGGCCATGTTGCCATCCAGTTTTTTTTATCACTGGCAAAAAATACAAAATTCCACATTTTTGCAGGTAGGAGCTTGAAACTTCTACAGTAGGGTTCTCTGATACGCTGAATCTGATTGTGTGATTTTCATTAAAGTTCTATGACTCTTAGGGGTTGTTTCCCCCTTTTTTCGAAAATAAGAAACAAATTCTCAGGCGCGTAGCTTTTGATGGGCAAGACTAAACTTGATGAAACTTATATATTTGAAACTAGCATGAAATCTGATTCTTTTGTTGTACCTATTGGTATCAAATTTCCGTTTTTAGAGTTTCGGTTACTATTGAGCCGGGTCGCTCCTTACTTACAGTTCGTTACCACGAACTGTTTGATCACATGCTTTTAGTGTGATGGAATGAATCTTGGCCCTATAATTTTTCATCATTTTTGTAATGTCTATTACTTTCTCTTAAATTTTGAAAGTACTTTGCCATGGGATATCGAAGAGAAATAATACTGACTAAATGTTTACTTTGTATACGACTGACAAAGATTCAATAAGCTGCAAACTGAAGTTATAGAAGAATTATTTGAAAAAAACTACGTTTTCTAAAGAGTTAAAGAGGCTGAGTCACAAGTTCGAACCTTAAAACGTACAGGGATTAGGAGGTACAGTTGGGGGGCTTCCGCCCCTAAACCCCCCGCTTTTGCAGCCTCTTTTGTTAAGGTTTTTTAAGTCCTGTAGCCTGCAATCAGTTGGTCGTACCAAGTTCATCCCATTAAGCTTGTTATCGGTTAGGGAAAAATCTCCTGTAAAAAATCCAGCAAACAGGCTCAGTACTGTTTCTAATCAAAGAGATGCAATAGGATGTTCTTACGGTAAAAAATTCAAGCAGACTTCGTTCGTGTTGCAAAGCATTTCTTTGCAAGGGAAAAAGCGGGGGTTGAGGGGGGCGGGAGACCCACAAAATAAAAATCTTAACAAAAGAGGCTGCAAAAGCGGGGGGTTTGGGGGCGGCAGCCCCCCAAATGTACCTCCTAATCCCTGTACGTTTTAAGGTTAAAACTTGTGACTCAGCCTCTTTAACTCTTTAGAAAACGTAGTTTTTTTCAAATAGTTTCTGCACGTTTTTGTACAGTTTATTACTTATTATTGCTTGACTAACTGTTAGCTGATCGTGTTACGAGTTAAAGTTGGGGGTTTGCCGCCCCCCAAATCCCCCACTTTTGAAGATTCTTGTGTTAAGGCTTTTATTTCCTGAATACTCAAATCAAATGCACAGTAAGATTTTCTTTTTTCAACTTTTCTTCGAGCATGCGGGTATACGGCATGTTATCAAAGCAGTGGAGACTTACCTGTAAGCTGAAGGCCGACTGTGATATTCTTCTGGAGACGCCTGTAGAGCCGAAGGATTTAATAGATTGGATTTAAAAAAGAAACTGAGTTTCTTTTTTAAACTCTAAATTTAAGAGATACTACTTTGAATTCAATATATAAAAAATTAACTCTGACGGGCGAATCGAACGCGGGTCTTCCGCATGACAGATAGGAATATTGACCACTGTACTATCAGAGACTCTTGTAAAATTATTTTTAGTCTCTGCAATCTATTTTCGACGCAAGCAAAAACAAAGTAAGATTTTCGTTTTTCGACAAAAAAACTTCTGGGAAAGAGCTGGAATTTTTGGAAGCTTGCAGTCGGTCTTGTCAGGTTAAGAGGACTATTTTGATATAATTTAATAATGAAATACTGTGCTTTTAGGAATTTCAAAAATTAACATGGGCTCTTATAGGAAAACGAGGTTTTTCGTAAATGTAAATTCGGGGGATAATTTTTTCGGTCTGAAAATATCAAAAGGCCCTAACAGGTCGAATTCCGGTTCGAATGAGTCCTCATTCACCCGGATCCGTTGCCAACTGTAGCCTGTAGGCGTGGCTGATAAAAAAAAAAATAAGTGGCTATATTTGGTTTTCGGAAAACAAGGAAGGAGTGATCGGATTGAGCTGAACTTTTGAGGATAAGCTCCCAGGCCCTAGGAAAGCTTATCCTTTAAATTTCAGCCCGATCGGACAACGTTAAAGGGGGGCTGTGGTGGGAAAAATTAACATGGGCTCTTATAGGAAAACGAGGTTTTTCGTAAATGTAAATTCGGGGGATAATTTTTTCGGTCTGAAAATATCAAAAGGCCCTAACAGGTCGAATTCCGGTTTGAATGAGTCCTCATTCACCCGGATCCGTTGCCAACTGTGGCCTTTAGGCGTGGCTGATAAAAAAAATAACTTGATGAACATTAAGTGGCTATATTTGGTTTTTGGAAAACAGGGAAGGAGTGATTGGATTGAGCTAAAATTTTGAGGATAAGCTGCCAGGCCCTAGGAAAGTTTATCCTCCAAATTTCAGCCCGATCGGACAACGTTAAAGGGGGGTTGTGGTGAGAGGGTCGAAACTTCCGGCCCACTTTCCCCCATGAAGATAAAGTTGGAGGGGGGGGGGAATTTTGCACGTTTCTTATTTTGAGCTTAGGCTACAAAATGCGATCACCGCCGTCTCTCTGCGACTGCTAGGACCGGAAATCACTTAACACTGTGGTGGGTCGCCTCTTTAAAGAGGCACAAGTGTGCCTCCTTGATTACTCTTAAGGATTATGTTCCCTGTAAGTAAGTTTAGAATATTCCCAAAGAAAAAGTCAAAGTAATATCATATTGCTGACTCGGTGAATAGATAGATCTGTAACTAATATGTCCAATGATATAAGAATTTACTTCTTTTTGTGCAAGTTACAACTGCAAGACTAGTAAAACCGCTTGTTTCAGAGTGGACATAAACCTTAGTAGCAAGATAAAGGCTTTGCCAATGATTTGGTAGAATAAGAAGGCAATAAGTCAAACTGGCCTAGTCTCCTGGATGGGCTGTCACCACTTAGTCAGCCATTTAAGGAGGAAAAAGAAGGGCACTTCTCTGTTAAACGGAACACACTCAAGAATTACGCTGCCTAAAATCTGACAAAAACGGTTTGAATCGGTTATGATTTGCTTATTTTGAGTGAGAAATATACAATGTAGCTATATTTTAATTAAATTTAATATTCAGAATTGGTTAGAGGTTAGGTTAGGTATTGAATATAATGCGTTCTGCGCAGCCTGCTTTCATAATTCTTTTTCGAAGTTTCTATAATTTTGTTTCTAGAGTATTATATTATCATCATGCTTTGGTAAATTTCATCAGGATTAATCAAACTTCACTTCTTGGGTGTGTTCCCTTTAACAGAGAAGTGCCAAAAGAAGCTTGATCGTCTTAGCACCAATTAAAATTAGAGCTTAGAAGAAATTAAGGCTATAAGAAGGATAAAAGTTTTCGATTGAATAAATATCTAAGAAAATAAAAATATACCAAAAATTCTTTTATGTCAAAATGTGCTGAAAAAAAATCACCTTAGCTAGAAAAATTAACATGAACAAATGAAAGAACATTAATCCGATTTGTAATTTTTAGTGCATTTGGATATAAAAAGGTTTTTCTTAAAGTTTTTGAAAATATTCTGAGTAAAATTTTTTTGATTTTTGTATATTTTCTAGAATAGAAAAGGAAATTTATTCATATTTAATCCTAACGATTGAATTGCATAAGAGTAGAGATGACCCTAAAGGTCGTGACAGGGCTCCTTATATGGGCATAGAATACTGACAGGGCTCCATATATGGGCATAGAGTCATTAGGGAGAACACGTGGTTAATGGGGTCAATGACCTCTTTCTCCAGGTGTGTTTTTGGCACGCTCGAGGCGAATGTTATGATCCAGCAATAGTATTTGTTGTTGTTGCTCTAGGCAAATGTTATGACTTTCCCG
>JAQQPU010025032.1:0-12273 GCA_029168905.1 Artemia sp. Kazakhstan ARC1039
TTTTTTTTATTTAATCTTCTATAAGGATCCATACTATGGGTTGCTATTTGTATGTTGGAGAAACGTTTTCAACAATTTTTGATCCTGACACAAACAGTATTTTTTAATTTAATTTTATAGCTTCTGAAGTGAATATCATCCCAAATGAAGGCTCGTTGCCCTTCAATCAGTTATGACTAATAAAAAGGGCACTAGCCCTTTCAATTTCCAATCGAATGAACCTTTTTTGAAGTTTATGAAGTTAATGGGCCTTTTTCAAAGTACGGGAAAATACGAGGTTTGGAGGGGTGGGGGTTATCCACCCTTTGATCACTCTGAATCTTAAAATGGGCACTATATCTTCTGATTACAAATCCATATAGCCCCCTCTGAAGTTTAATACGACCATCCTTTCTATATATACCTTATATACCCCCAGGGCATAACTTACCTAGCCCTGAGGGCTGTGGGGGGGGGGGGGGGGGGGGGGGGTTATCATCCTCAAAGACATAATTTTCGGTTTTTACGTTGAACAAAATGGCTAACTCAAAATCTTGATTGGATGTGTTTGGGGAAATGGTGGGCGAGGGAGGGGGGTTAGTTGCCCTGCAATCACTTTCGACTATTAAATAGGACACTGACCCTTTCAATTTCCAATCGATTGAGCTGTTTTCGAAGTTTCCACAACAACAAATGGCCATCTAAAAAATACTATCAGATGCATTTCGGTAAAACAACGAGATGTGGTGGGGGGTATCCACCCTCCAATCACTCTGAATCTTAAAAAGGGCACTGGAACTTCTAATTACCAATCCAAGGAGCCCCCTCCGAAGTTTATGCGATCACTCTATCTATAGATATACCTTATATGCCCCAGGGCATAACTTACATTGCCCCAAGGGCTGTGTGTGTGTGGGGGGGGGGGGGGGGGTTGTCGTCTTCAAAGACACAATTTCCGGTCCCTTCAATTACGTTAAACAAAATGGCTATCTCAGAATTTTGATTGGATGTGTTTGGGGAAATGGTGGGCGAGGCAGGAGGGTTAGTTGCCCTCCAATCACTTTCGACAATTGAAAAGGGCACTGACCCTTTCAATTTCCAATAGAATGAGCTGTTTTCGAAGTTTCTAGGAAAACAAATGGCCATCTCAAAATTAAAATCAGATACATTTCGGGAAAGTATGAGGTGTGTGTGGAGGGAGGGGTATCCACCCTCCGATTACTCTGAGTCTTAAAAAGAGCACTAGAACTTCTGATTATCAATCCAATGCACCCCCTCCAAAAGTTATACGATCACCCTTTCTATATATACCTTATATGCCGCAAGGGCATAAGTTACAACCCTTGCTCTGAGGGCTGTGGGGGGGTATCATCCTCAAAGACATAATTTCCAGACCCTTTCAATTACGTTGAACAAAATGACTATCTCAAATTTTTTATTGGATGTATTTGGGGAAATAATGGGCGTGGGAGAAGGGGTTAGTTGCCCTCCAATCACTTTTGACTATTAAAAAGGGCTCTAGTCCTTTCAATTTCCAATCGAATGAGCTCTTTTTGAGGTTTCTAAGACAACGAATGGCCATCTCAAAATTTATATCAGATGTATTTCGGGAAAATATGAGAAAATATGTGCGTGGGGTGGGGGGGGCATCCACCCTCCGATCACTCTGAATCTTAAAAAGGGCACTAGAACTTTTGATTGACAATCCAATGATCCTCCTCCGAAGTTGATACGATCACCCTTTCTATATATACCTTATATACCCCCCACGGCATAACTTACAACCCTTGCCCTGAGGGCTGTGGAGGGTTGTCATCCTCAAAGAAATAATTTCCGGACCTTTTAAATACGCTGAACAAAATGGCTATCTCAAATCTTTGATTGGATGTGTTTGGGGGAATGGTGGGCGTAAGAGGGGGGTTAGTTGCCCTCTATTCACTTTCGACTATTAAAAGGGGCATTAAACACTTCAATTTCCAATCTAGTAAGCCCTTTTAGAAGTTTTACAACAAATGGTCATCTCTAAATTTGTAACAAATACATTTCGGGAAAATACGAGGTTTGGGGAGATATCCACCCTCCGATCAATCTGAATCTTAAAGAGGGCCCTGAAACTTTTAATTACCAATCCAATGAGCCCCCTCCGAAGTTTATACGATTACCCTTTCTATATAAACCTTAAATATCCCAGGACATTACTTACAACCCTTGCCCTGAGGGATGTGAGAGGGGTTGTCACCCTCAAAGACATAATTTTTTTTATCTTTCAACTATGTTGAACAAAATGGCTATCTCAAAATTTTGATTGAATGTGTTGGGGAAATGGTGGGCGTAGGAGGGGGGTTAGTTGCCCTCCAATCACTTTCGACTATTAAAAAGAGCACTAGCCCTTTCAATTTCCAATCGAATGAGCACTTTTCGAAGTTTAAACAACAAATCCTTCGATACGAAACAAAAAATAAATAAATAATACATTGTGCCCACATTGCTCTTTACTTAGGCTTTACTTGGGTAAATTATTTTAAGATAAACCCTAATCAAACAGTAGTGATAATGAACGCCTTTTTTAAATTCGTCTGTCTTTTATGCGTTTTTAAAATTCACAAACCCACCTCTTTAAAATAAATTCCTTGGTTTTACAGACAACGAGGGTAGTACGGTCCTGACCAATAGTGGTCCACAACAATACCAGAACGAAAGAATCAGTTTCTTTTTCGCATAAAGCATAGCAAAGTATAACAGAGTCAGGCAAAAATTTATCCTTGGGATGTAAACATGGATCATTACTATTCCACACTCAAAATCAAAGGGCGTATCTCACATTTTTTTTTGGAAATGAGACGTTTTCCTTGAGGAAGTCTTTGAATAAGGTCCAAAAATTGTGGAACATACCCCCTCTACATGGGGTTAATAGGAATTAAAACTATTAGTGCCACTGACAGTGCAGCATCGCCGAGCACAATTCAAAACAAGCTTATTTCTGATTATCAACATTTTGATTTAAACTGGTCTACTTTCATTCCGATAAACGTCAACTAGTTCCCACTAAATATTCACGACTATATTTATTGTTCCCGTTTATTAAAAATAGTTCTTTTTCCTCGTTCCAGTATAAAATAAAATAAAAAGAAGATACAAAAATACAACCAACAAATATATCTATTAAAGTTTAATTCATTTTATGATTTTGCTTGGTAACGCTAGATAGCGTAGTTGTTTTTCTCCGAGACAGAGTTCAGTTCCCTCTTTTGTCAGTGACTCATATCAGGTCATATCCAAGATTTTTTCTGAGGGGGGGAGTATAAAAGTATTTTTCGGGGGGGGGGGGTACAAAACAAAACTTAAAAAAAACCATTACAAGTTTTTTTTATCTCCATTTTTGTATGTTTTTACGAGACGGATAAACACTTCGGGGGGGGGGGGGGGGAAAACCCCATACCCCCTTTTTACTCGTCAAATATGCAGAAGAGTATCTACTTAATATGAGCCATGACTAGAACTCTTCATTTTTTGCCGTTTTGTCTGTTGATTTCCCACGAGTCCAAACGATTTACCAACTCGTTTTTCTATTTTGACAAAAATTGCCCCTCTCCCCAAGATAGATTTAACTGTAAGTTCCTGCTGTTTATCTTAACTTAAAGGCAACTAATCCTAAGGCCTCCTAAGGAGGTCCTAGAGGGTCAATCATTTTGATCAAAAGTTTCCGTAAATCCATTGACTTGTGCTAATCTCGACCAAAGCTAATCTAACACACTGCTTTTGATCAAAATGACTGAGTCATTCAAACTTTCTATCAATCACCGTCAACGCTTTACTCAAGCGTCGAACAGGTTCCTAGACGGTCAATCATGCTTGAGTCAATCGATTGGCGGAAGCTTTTGATCAAAATGATTGACCGTCTAGGGCCTTCTAGGCCCTATGATTAACCGCATAGAGACGGATTCTTTGCACCTGAAAAGACTGTAGCATGAGCACTCATTACCTAGTCTGCAAACAATTACGAACAATCTACATCTGGGCCATTTTATCAGGAAGTAATTGTCGTGATCAAACAAAAACTACTAAGTTAGAATAAATTGAAAAATGAAAAAGAGTTACGAAATGTCGATGGCAAAAGATAATTAAGAAACTTTGTTTTTTTCCATTGATAGATGAAAAAATGAGGTATGAGATGAAAAAATGAGTAAATGAAAGTAAAGAGTAACTTCAAGATCTAAAACGAACAGAAACTTTCATAGGCAGCGCAGTAGGCCTGGCTAAGTAAAGAGCGACGTGGCTTTAATGTGTTGTTTAATGTGTTTTCCCCCCAGGACACTTCGTATGGAAGAAGTGGTCGTAGAAACTTCGTAGGGGGCCCAGTCAATTCGTAGCTAAGAGTTCTGATGCCTTTTATCCTACGCCTAACCCTCGCTCCTAATGCTAAGGTCTTAAAGTTCTTAAAAACATTTTTCATTCAAATTCAACAACCATTGTGTCTGAGCAGTCTTTCTTAAAGGATTGTGACAAAAGTCGAACTTTAACGTAAACAGCAAGAATTGAGGAAGGGACTGCCCCTGTCATACACAGAATAATTTCTGTTCGCTTAAAATTTTAACGTTGCTCCTTACTTTCAGTTAAAAAAAACTTGTTTTTTTATTTAATTTATGACCGTTTTTCAAATCATGCCAGGAAATTTCCTCCCCCCTCCCTCCTGTGTGAAACTCCACCTGGGAACTCCGAGGAACTAAGAATTCACCCCAAGGAAACCTCTCCCGCCCCAAAGAAATCCGAATAATTCCCAATAACAAATACTCTATGCGAATAATGGACATATTGTGTAACTTACAGCCTTTTGTCCAGGGACTATGGGTATCAATTTTGACCGGAGACCTTGGGGGGAAGAGGTAGTTGCCCTCCAATCTTTTTGGTCACTTAAAAAGGGCACCAGAACTTCTGACTTCCGTTCAAACTAGCCCTCTCCCGATCTTCTAGGAGCTTGAAACCTGTAGAGTACGGTTCTCTGATGCGTTGAATCTGATGATGTGATTTTCCTTAATATTGCATGACTTTTTGAAGGATCTTCTCCTTTTTTGAGAAATAAGAGGAATTTTTTCAGGATCGTAGATAAAACTTTATGGATTTTATATATTTGGAATCCACAGTAAAAGACAATTCCTTTGGTGTATCTATTATGGTATTATTGTATCTGTGTATGTATCTATTATAATATTGCAAATGGCTAAAAGACTGAGTCCTAGGAAAGTCAAGGTTAAAGAGATCACAGTTGTAGTCATCCATTGGAACATAGCCAAAACCTCTCGAAACACAACCAGTGACAGCGTCAGAAAGTTTCACAACAGTTGTAAGTTGCAACAAACTTCTCTTCACAACAGCTATCTCTGTAATCAGTCGGCATTTAAACTGAAATAAAATGTATAGTGTCTATTTTCATTGCGAAAAAAAGAATTCACTATCATGTATAGAGCTTGATTTAGCCTGTTGCTAGCCAGAACTAGCAAGCCACAAAAAGGACGTCCCCTGACAGAGTGGATTCGGAGATACAAAATTTTACTTCCCTGAATTTTAAACAGCCTAAATGATTCTGTTCTGACGACCGAAACTGTACTTGGAGGAAAACGACATCCTTACAACACATGAGACATTCCAATAGGAGATTTTCAACGGCATCACCATTAAGGTTCCAAAATATTATATCGAGAGGGGAGCAATTCATTTAGATAGTAGCTTCCAAGCTTCAAAATATTTAAAACTGCAGCAGAGGTGACTTGGAGAACCACAGAGGGCGTATTTCATAGTATTCTGGCAAAGATTAGCTTTCTTACTCGTGTGCTCACCGGCGCATCTAGAGTATTTGACATAATTTTTGCACGACTTAGCTGCATGGTCAAAAGCCTGGCATTTATAGCAACAAGTGTGATCACCGGCGCATCTAGAGTATATGACATAATTTTTACACGACTTAGCTGCGTGGTCAAAAGCCTGGCATTTATAGCAACAAGTAGGCGGGAATTTGTACCCCACCAACAGCCTACCGTGATTGAGATTTTCAAAACTTCAAATATTACAACTCTCATAAAAGAAACACGATGTTTAATAAAAATGTAAATAAGACACATACACTGGGTGGAAGCCTTAAAGTTAAGGTCACCAGAATCTGAACACCTGCGAAAATTATCCCATAACTTCGCTTTTATGCTGTTATTATAGAATCCGCCTGTTTTGCCTCTTTTTTTTTATTTTAGGTCACGAATATACAACTCCCATGAAACAGACACTAGTCAACGCGCCTAAATACGAGCCATTATGGGTATATTATAGAGCCATTATGGCCTTTTGATATTTTCAAATCGATGGAATAACAAGCCAACCATAGATCAGTTCTAAAAATCTTTCGTCACAATTTTGTTAAACATCTACAGAATGCGAAACAAAAGCTTCATTTAAAATCTCGCACATCTAGTAAATTGCTGAACAATGCAATAAATTTTAATTAGGGCGAATTCCATTAAAGCAATACAATTGGGACCTACGGAAATTCTTGAGAATCCCAAATATCCGAATTTTGCATTTTCGAGAGGATTGACAACAAACGTCTGCAAGTCTTTAAGCCTTGTTTCGGAAGTAGGTCAAGTTGATTATTTAAATATGACCCACTTATTGCAGCCTAAGCAGAAATGCACGACATCGATACTTCAAAAGGGGAAGGCGTCATAACATCTAACCGCCAGGACCACTAACGTCAGGACATCCACAAAATCCGTCATAACATCCACAAAAATATCCGTCAGAACCACTAACCGTCATAACATCTAAAATTTTACAACTTTAGTTTTTTGGGGTTTAGGGGGGAAAAGGTACCTAGGTTTGGTTAGGTTACGTATTTAATATATGCTATGCTTTACCCCCACCCCCTGATTGTGCAAATATATAGCCGAAATTTGTTTCTAAACTATTATATACTTATTACTATTACATAAACTTATACATTTTTTGTCGATGTTATGGCGGTTAGTGGTTCTGACGGTTAGATGTTATGACGTTTAATGCTTGTGACGGTTAGTCGAAATGGTAGCACCTCCTTAAAGGGGTTATGTATAGAGCCGGAACAAGAATCCCTATTCTGGGGGATCAAACCGTTGGAGGGGACGGGGAATATCAAATGTGGAAAAGGTACTTTTTAGGTATTTTTAATGCGGCATAACCAAAAAGTCCGTCTTTTTCTGTAATTAAGCCAAAAAACTTTTACAAATAACATGTTTTTCGGAGAAAAGCCAAGAGCCATATTAGTTCAAATTACCGAATATAGGGGAGGGAGCTGTGCCCTTCCTTAGATTTTCTGCCCCCATTCCTAGATTTAGAAAAATATCCTTTCTTCTGGCATTTTCATTGAAAAACGCCTTTTGTTTCCAGTATTTTTCGGGATTTGGGGATGGTGCTAATTTTTTATTGTTGAGTTTATAGCCCACACACGAGTTAACCTTACTGTGGGTCATTAATTTGATAGTTTGTGAATTTCTTTTTATTCATTATTAAAGAACTTGTACTTGTTGGTATTTTCATTGATAAAAATTGAAAAAAAATTACCCCCTACTTAGATTTTGAAAAATGTATTTCCCCCCTTCCCTTAAGTCTTGTGATTGACGCCACCGCTTCTGCTATGAATGAATAGATGAGTTCTAAAATCAACATGAACTAAAATAAAAAAAAAACCCTATCAAACTTAAGACAAACAGAGATTACTAAAAATTAGAGCAGGGATAACGCCCTACTAAATCCAGAAAAGCCGGAGCGTCACTTGCGCTTTACTGAAAACAAAATATATCGATTATCTGTAGATTTATACAATGATTTTTTAAATAAATTTTTACTATGCAATTCGCGCAGTAGTTTTTTAACAGTGTTTTTGCTACAGAATTTGGGTCGGATGAGGAGGGGGAGCCTTATACCTGTGGATTGAAGCCATCCTATAGACTCCTTTGAATATATATGTATCTTAATTGAAGTTGGATCGAATATGATGGCGGAATAGTAGACGAGATAAAAAGGAGAATTGGACAAGCAACATCGAAATTCAACAAACCGAAACCAGTATGGTGAAGCAAAAAATACTCTTTGCGTGTAAGTTCCGTCTGTTGAATAGCTATGTCATATCCATTCTCCTTTGTGCAAGTGAATGCTAGAAGCTGAATGTCCAGCTGGAAAAATGTATCCTAGCATTTGAAAATGTCTGCCTCAGAAGAATCCTTAACATTTCGTGGCAGGACAGGGTCACGAACGTAGTGGTCCGCAGACGAACAGGTCTCTGCTTCTCCTGAAGCAGAGAAGATGGACCTATCTTGGTCATGTCCTCCGAATATCAGGAGACCATCTTCCGGAGTGCTGTCTACAAGTAACAATCCGAGAGTGAGCAAAAAAGAGGGCGACCGAAACACACCCTCCGACGACTGAGACCTGCAGAGTGCTGAGCAGTCGTTACAGCCTCATTGAGAGGACGTCACAGCTGCTGCTCCGCTCCGGGGGATCTGGCGAGGTTTTGTTGATGCCCTCTGTGCCACACCTGGCCCTAGAAGAACTAAGGTCTAATTCATCATCAGAGTAACCGCTTTAACGTTGTGTATAGTAAAGAGCTGTGTATAGTAGGAGCTTGGCCAAGACGAGCCTGATATAAAAGTTTCGAGGAGCAGTCCCCTCCTAAAAAGGGATTCGAAAACGGGTAAATACTCCTGATCTGCTGGAGGCTTGTATCTTTAAGTGTAAAGACTAAAGAAGCCTCAATTCAAAAGGGAAAATAGAAGACAAAAAAAAAACTGATTCCTCTAAAAAGGCTCCATACAACGCCAGAAAAGGGTCAAAAGCCCCCCCCCAAAAAAAAATCATGGAATGGCGGTCATCGAAACTTGAGAGAGGGATCATTTAAGATAATCTTTCTATCAATATAAAAGTCAAATAAATGTGCGTCCGGGGACGACACAACATCCACAGCCCCAGGTGCAAGAGCCTTCAATAACCAAATTGCAAATTGAATTTTCGGCCAGAAAACTTTTTGTCCCTGATCAGGTTGAAGCTTACAGGCGTAAGCCTATGGGCCAAGACGAACCGAACGCACCAAAAAATATTCCCCTCCTTTAATGGGCTATAAAAGACCTAAAAACGTTTTCTTGATTGGCTCGAAACTTGTGTTTTTATGTCCTCAGACTAGGGGGACTCCTATATTACTACAACTACTAACAACTCACTGCAGCACCAAGCCACCTGAGGCGAAAATAGCTACGTATGTTCCACCTCCATCCTAATCTATTTAAAGCCTCCCTCTTTACACCCTCCCCAGAAGCTCTAATTTCCCTTAAATTTTTCCTTGCAACATCCTCCCACTCCATTAGGGGACAACCTGCTTTTCGTTTGGCCCTCGATCGTCGGACGATCTTTAGTAATCTGTCATCCTTCATCCGCAGAACGTATCCTAGTCATCTCAACCTTTCTCTCATTATAGTCCAAGAAAGCAGATTGAACCACATTTTTCCTGCAGCTTACTTTTTAAGACACGGCCATTCAGGCGGGTACCCTAATAAGCTATAGGCAATTTCTTTGGTATCTACCAAATCCTCTTCCGTATTTCGGAGGTCCCACTCTTCAGAACTTACTTGACCACTGCCATCACTGTACCTTCAAATATTCTAATCTTGGCTCACAGACTTATCTTCATGTTCTTCCAAACTTTTTTCAACTGTGAAAACCCACCTGGCCTTGGCTATTCTCCTTTTAACATCTTCACTGCACAAACCGTCTTTACTAATAGTACTACTCACCCTAATCTTGCACCCTGAACTCTCAAAACCTCAAAAATCATTCATTTTGCGAACATTTTCAATTAAGAAGCTCAAATCTTAAGCATCTAAGTCTAGGAGGGTTTTACTTCTGCAATTGGTTCCGTGTTCTCCCATAGCCTTTGCTATGCTCCTTAGGACAAATTCCATCAAAATGACTCATATAAATGGGATAGAACGCAACCATGCTTAACTCCTGATAACTAACCTCTTTTTCTACCTTACCCGCAGCGCTAGGTTCTTCCTTTTGTTAAAAAAAATCCTATTCATAGTCTTCGGTAAAATATCTCTTCATAGCCACCGTATTTACAAAATTCATTTGCCAAACTATACCAGCCCCTGGGCGGCCCTTTTTATCTTTTAAATCTTTTAGTACTATTACTAATTCTTTCTCATAAAATTCATCTTTCTTCACTCCCAAAGTGTCCCTAACTCCAATAAACATAACGTGAATTAGAATTTGCTCACGTGTAATTAGTGAGATAAGTGAGATATACGTGCCTTTTTAGGTTGTTAAAATGTTGTATTTGCAATATCTCAAAAATGGATAAGAGTATTAAGTTGACACTTTCAGGGAGCATTTAAGGGGGGGGGGCAATTGGACGTTGAACTATGTCTGGAGGTACAGGACACAGCTAGATCAAGAGACATAATGTGCATCTAAGTTGTCAAAATACAAGATCTTCAAAATATCGGGAACTGCTAGGGGATGGAGTTGAACGTGCACGTCATCCAAATACCGAATCTAGAGAATCTTAAGAACATCTTTGGGAACTAAGTTTAAACTTAACAGTACTGTTGGGGATAGATAGCAGAAAGCCGGGGCTCAAAGAGGAACAGATAGCAGAAAGCCGGGGCACGGAGACTTCAAATTTAGGGTTAGTGGAGTTTTTATTTATATATATATATAATTATATATATAAGGCTCCCGGGAGTCCGGCACGCGGCAGGCTTCTATATATGGATTCTCATTGTCGCTTGCCTTCTAACGCCAGCCAATTGATAGATAGATAGATATTTATTGCAAAACAAAAGCTTCTTTGGGCCTATGGCAAAAACAAACACAGTTGCATATAAAGTCAAAACACATGATAATAACATATATAACAATAACTAAACATAGCCCATAGCAAATAAAAATAAAATAACATAACAATTACAACACAAAAGCACACATAATACTATAAAACTAACTCACATAATTACACACAATGTCACACACATAATAATAATAATAATCGTGTATTCAAAAGCCTTTCTACATGGCCATATACACTATATATCAAATATAACAGGAAAACAAAAGTAAAACTCCCTTCAGCATTTTTATTCCAAACCATAACAAATCTTCTTCACAATAGTTCCTTTCTTATCTTTAGTGCCTGATCAACAAATCTACATAATCTACACATGAGGCTAGGTACCGTCTGAGACAACATGCCCCGAAGTGAAAAATTACTTTTCCCCAAAAGACCCTCCCTCAAATCAGTAAGCCCCTGGCACCGGCACAGAAAATGGTCCAGAATTTCCTCTTCAATATTACAAATGGGACACGTGTATCTAGACGCCGGGAACCCCTTACCTCTCTCAAGACCTCTCTTAATTTGAGACAATTTGCTGTCTTTTTATATTGTGGTCTTTTCAAAGATTAATTAAAAAAAAAATTTCCGAAAAATAAGTTTTTCAAAGAAAAGTAAAGGCCATTATAAACTTAAGCTCAGGAGATACAAATACATGTTAAAATTCAAACTCAAAATGACCAGAAATTACTATTAAAGAATAAATGAAACCCAAAACGAACAGAAATTAAATAAACAATCATAGCAAAAACATACAACAAGTAATAATATAAATGAATAAATAGATCTAAAAGCGAGTAATGCTTAGATTGAATATGAAAATCAAGCTTAAAACGAAAACAAATATTTTGCTATTAAAGTATAAATGAAACTTAAAACGAACAGAAATTAAATAAACAATCAATGCGAACAAACAAACAAGATATATTAATGTAAATGAATAAATAAATCTTAAAACGGGTGAAACTTAAATTGAATATGCAAATCAAGTTTGAATCGAATAAAAATAACTACAAACAAGAGTTTGGGTATCGTCTCACTGCAGAAGCACTGCAGGGCTGTGTCTTAAAATTTTGATTGGATGTGTTTGGGGGAAAGGTGGACGTGAAAGGGGAGTTAGTTGCCCCCAAATCACTTTCGACTATTACAAAGGGCACTAGCCCTCGGAATTTCCAATCGAATGAGCCTTTTTTGAAGTTTCTACGACACCGCCTTCTATAAAAAACCTTATTTGCCCCCAGGGCATAACTTAAAACCCTTACCCTGAGGGTTGTGGGGGATTGCCCTCCTCAAAAACATATTTTCTATCTAGAAATCAACTACGCCGAACAAAATGGCTATCTAAAAATTTTTATTGGATGTGTTTGGGCGAATGATGGGCGTGGGGGGGG